>CAJPEV010001730.1:13256-58868 GCA_905338385.1 Darwinula stevensoni | reverse complement strand
GGGGGGGGGGGGGGGGGGGGGGGGGGGGGGGGGGGGCGCCATTAGAAGTTCTCGCCCGGGGCGCCAATATGCCTAGAAACGGCCCTGCCTGAACCCTTCCGATTTTCCTGAAATATGGTGAAATATGGTAATAGCCTCGTAGGGGCTATTCAAAAACTGTTCCATTCCAAATTGCAGCTCCCTAAATCAAGTACTTTCTGAAGTGCAGCGACTCGAAAGTTGCGGGGGAAAAGCGCCCGTTTTTGAGTCAAGTCATCACCCATAAGTTTTATTATAATTAACATAGATTGCTGAACTTTGATCTCATTTTAAAGGTCACTTTACCACCTTTGAAATGATATGTCGCTCGTGAAGTTTCAATGAAAACAAAGGTGAGAGGTCAAAGAGTTTGACCTTTGACCTTTAATTTCAGGGAAAGGTCATATATACCAAAAGTTCTGAGAGAATGCACTAGAAAATTCTGGATATGCCCAGTTTGAAAAAATGTTTATGCATGTATATTTCACTTGTCGTAGACAGAACTATCAAGCGTGTTCTACTAGTATGTTCATATATGTTCATAGTTCATAGTTCATAAAACTCTTGAAAGTTCTAGACAGTGGCCTATTTTGACTGAAGGGTCGGGGGGGGGGGGGGCTGCCACCCCTGCCCCCCGTAAAATACTCCACTGGTTCTAGGAAGTTATTAAATTTGGAATTGAATTTGCTTCATCAAGGCCGGCCATAAGCATGTGCCCCTGCACAGGGCGCAAATTCACCAGGAGCGCCAAAACGCGCCAGAATGGATGAAGCAATAATAGTTATCACCCTCAGTTTTACTTCAGAAAGTGGAAACGACTTCCTCGGCGACTTTTTGGACGCTAGGGATTAACCTTTCTCCCTTTTGAGGAGTGGGGGGGGGGGGGATTGGGAGTCTCTTTGAATAGGGCGCTGAAGTAGCTAGGGCCGGCCCTGTGCTTCATTCTGGGCGGAAAGATGATGGACCAGGAGCGCCCAACGTGCGGCCCACAGAGCATCAATTCAGCATGCAAATCAATTTCGAAAATAAAAGGATAACTAGAAATGAGAGAAGACAGTGACGCACACAAGAAGTGAGTGCTCGCCATATGATTTTAGCAGACATGGTAAATACAAAGGTGCCAGAATAGTTTTTATTATTACTTATACAATGTAATAATGCCGTACGACTCCCAAGCTTTCCTGCATATGATATCTCAGATGAATGAATATTTCTAGCAAGTTTCAAACAAATTTCAAATTGTACTACAAATGCAGTGATTTTTCGAAGCTGGAGTATCGAAAAATCGCAATAAAGAGGCAAGTAGCTCGCTGCACTTCCCCTGTTTCACTTCGAAAAGTTCCAGCATGCCAGAGCGCAGACAGCACATTCTCAGGAAGGACCGTTCCCATACTTCTAGCAGGAACTTGGAAAATAAAAGCTGCTGTCAAGGCTAAGTAATGACACTAACATGTATTTTATTATTGTTAAGAAAAAAGAGAAGGTTAGAAACTGAAAGCCCCGACTTGAGATGCCGGGGGCTCGGAGGATTCAACACATCAACGGTTCCCTCGTGTATATCATTCACATATTTCTACAAGTCTTCTAGCAGTACTGGATAATGGCGTATGAGACGAGACAAGGATTTTTTCCCAGAACTTTCATGAAATGAAAAGCCTCTCAAGTTATTGCACATAGGAAAAGGGCATGATTATTCCAATTCACAGTAGCTTGGTATAAAAAGAACTTTCTTAGACAGGAAGATGCATTTAAAAAAGCGGGGAAGGTTTGGTTGCGCTTCGGAATGAGAATTGCGTGAGTGTTGCAACGATGCGGGGTTTCAAGAATCGACTGCGATCGAAGTTGAAGTGGTCCACGTCATCGCACTACTTGCACTTGGATGGAATAAGCTCAGAGCCTGGAAAGTGAACGTCCTAGAAAGAGTCGCGAGTGCTCTTGACGCGAGGAATCGAAAGACCGTATTTCAGATAAGGTCAGTAGAAAGGGATCGTATTTGCCCAGATTCCCAGAATGCGCCCTCCACGGACTCTTTTGACATGAACCGCCGAGTCGTTCGAGTGAACCCCCCGAGGCCAGTCGCCTCTTGCGTTTCGCCTTCCCTCCAAAATCCCGGTAGCCCACGTAGACGTAGAAGGAGATGCCTCTACTGTTATTCCACTGACAGCAAGTGGTCAGTGAGCACTCCGTTTCGAGGGTGTGATGCATACTGGAGGTGAGAGCATGAGTAATTTCTTAACTCAAAATCACTCATGATCCTGAGAGGAAAGCCATTCGCTCACATTTCGCTCACTTTCGCCGACATCTATGGATTCACAAAATATACTGGATCACGTACAAGCTTTCTAGTCGCGAATGCGACTCACGCAAAATCATGCGTGATCACTCGTGAGTCATGTCTCACATCTTTCTACTTCTTTTCTTGATCGGCACTGACACAACTGGCACACCTCTTCCCTCTCGTCTTCCGAGAGTGTGAGGAAGAAGGCAACCAATTGGCAAAGTTCAAGAGAAAAAGACCTGGGAATGTATGCACGAGAAAAAGACTGGGAATTCAAGACCAATTTCAAGACCGCAGCAGATTCTGCGGATAGGGACTGAAAGGTGACAGGCTTTGAAAATTTATTTGCATATTTCAACATTTCATATTTTCATACGAAATGGGAACATCTAAAAATAAAAAAGACGCTGCAATCGAATTCGTGCCGGGACTGTCAACGACATCGGAGGGGTTGCGCAATACCCTCTTGATCATCAATGATGCGAGACAAAAACAAAAGGTACTGCCTCTTTCTTTGCCGTTCTTATCCTTGGAATAAATTTCCAGGAATGATCACTCGGAATCTCGGAAGGCAGACAGACCCCTTCCGTACAAAACCCTGTTTCTGCATGGTCTACATATCGAACGCTTTCGAAATCCTAGGGATCTGGCACAGTTAGATTTCTCACACGTCAAATATCCTCATTTAAAAAACTAATCCAGACGATAGGGAAAACGGATATTCAGCCAGGAAGGTCAGAGGTTCAGTTCATTCAACTTGACTTTCTAATACTTCTTTTATATTCCTTTTTCCCCTAATAGAAAGCCGGACATGAAGATGTTTCGTATGGGGATGGCTTGCCTCCTCTCTCCGCCCGACCTATTTGGCGGTAAAAGGAAAGATTCGAATCGAAGGGCTGAAAGGAAAAGTGGACTATCTGCTTAAAATGTCCGAAAAAAGTACACTGCTCGTTTACTGCTCTTAGAACCTCATTTCTTGCATTGAAAAAAGCAGTTTTTGGGAATTACCTTATGGATAAACTGTTTTATCATTGCATAACACTTTTTTAACTTTAACTTCTTTAACTTCTTTAACTAGAGGACAGTGAAATTTTCACTCCTATGTGGAGATCGCGGAAATAATTTTTTGCAGATAGACCACTTTTCCTTTCAGCCCTTCATTTCGTTGTGGTGGTGGGGATTTTGGGCATTGATTTCCAATGAAAACTTATCGAGCATTCAACAGGACGTCAGGTAGACTGCAGCATGTCGACGGAGACGTGACGACAAACCGTTAAACAGTAGAAACGTCTGATGACCTGCCAAAGGAGCGACGCGAAGATTTGAGATCTTATGCATTCTGCCATCGACAGTTTGGCAGAGTTGATTGTTTCTTGCCCTGCTTTGAGATAAATGCTTCAGAATTCATTTCATCCCGGGGGATTAATTTTCCACGAGACAGAATATGAATACCACGAATATCTGTGAGTGCTAATAAGGGCTAAACTTTTTAAGCGTGTGTCCCTCTTGCTTGAAATGTTTATCTCGTACCTTGCAACCCCGGTCACTGCAACTGGATGACATCCGCGTATGACATATAGAGGGTATCGCACAAAAGATCCCCGACTTTCAACCTTTAAAACTCTACACTTTACTGGAGCAATCTTACGAAACTTACAATTCCGAATTCTTTTCAATAATCGTTCTTAGCCCGGCTGTAGAAGAGTGAATTTGCATGCAATTTCAAAGGAGTATTGAGAACGTGCCATTTCATGTATAGCTCAAGTTACGTAAGAATGGCTCCAGTAGGTGCAGAGTCATAAAAGTTGAACGTCGGGAATCTTTTTTGCCTTACCCCATTTGATGGAAACTGGCGCAGGATTCTGCCAGTTCACCATGGTAGAGCGCCTTGGTGACGTGCACCGGTTAATAACGACTGACAGGATGCAGAATTACTTATTTTCCTGCCAAACCCTGCAAAAATCTTTCCCGGGCATCAAAGCCACTCTAGTTTGCATTGATATTTTTATCTTACAGCCAGTTCATTCAGGCACACTTGATATGGGAGAAAGTACACCATTGATATTTCATTCTATTAGATGAGTCTGGTTTTCCGAGATTGGATATCAGAAAGAAAGAAGATTCATTCCTCGACTCGTATATTAAAAAACGAAATCAAAAGAATCCTTAACGTGCCGCGAAAGAAAAAAAACGATTAAATTTATATGCCTTCGTCTAAAGTTTGTGAATCTGTATGAAAGATAAAAAGATCATATCATAGAAAGTCTGAGAAAGGCCGAATATGCAAATTTTGAATCTATCCGGATGCTAATAATTTTTCCCGTAGTGAAGAATGAAAATTAAGGAATACTAGCTGCAACCGGTGCTGGTTTCAGCCAATATAGTCGCTTCGTTCCATCTTAATCGTACTCCTTTATGGGAGATTTACTTTCGCTTTGATCTTGGCCTTTCTCATCGCTTCACTCCTCCATCCTTCATCCTCGAGATTCAGGATCCACATCTTCGAGTGGCATCACTTGGCTCCTTTGAAGTAGTCCTAGTCAAGAGAGAAAGGGAAGAAGAGAGATCATGACGATAAGGGGATCTGTTCCGAGAGGAGTCGGACAGGTGGCAAGAAGTGAGCTCATTAGAACCAGTTTCTCCTCCCATCGTTAACCTATGAGGGTTTGGAAAACATTTGAAAATGGGAACATTTTTATTGGAGGAAACTGCAAAAATCCCCCGCCGAAAAAGGCAGATCTCATTCCCTAGAAACTCATGAGAAATTTTGAGCCGCGATTATAATACGCCACCCCTCCCCCATCCCTCTGTTCCCTTTGGTGAAACCCTGCATACACCACTGATACCTACTAATGCAAAAGCCTCATACACGCTCAAGATGCCGAGTGGTCAGGGATCATGGATGTTCCAGGCAAGCTTAGCGGAACCACCAACCACTCAAACGATTATTGGTGTCAAGTTTTTATTTATAGGGTGTGGAGTCAAAATCTAACAAATACAAGTGATCCTGAAAATGTGCGAATTCATTCCGAATTCACTTAAATGCTAAAGAGGAAGAGTGAACACCATCAAGGAGGTCGATCCCTACAGATAAAACATTAGGATAAGAGATATGCCTTTCTTGTCGTGAGCTTCAGTTCCGTCAAAGTCGTTATAGAATAGATATTTTTACTCGGTATTTTGCACGAATTTTGCTGTCCAACCTTTCACGAACCTGAGTTTTACACAGAGACAGCTGCATCCTACTTCAACGATCGGTTTCTTACTTAAGGGCTGCCAAAACTGTTTCGGTTCGGAATCTATGGTTCTTCCATCTGACATCCATTCAGATGGTACTCAATATCTATTATATGTTAGAATTGATAGAATCTACGCACGTATCGATAGTTCTATGACAGAAAAATTAAAAGATCAAGAGAAGGGACTTGAGATGCGATTAATCGCAAGTTCAAATGGTTAAAATTATGCACACGACTGTAGACAAAGGTAAGGTAGCCCTGTGGTGTATGGGAGTGCCTGACAGAACGTGCAACTGACTGCTCTTCTATTACTTCTCTTGTGTTGCTGAGAGGTTTGATGGTCTCCATTGTCGCCATAATCCAAAGGAAAATAATTCCGCGAATTGGGAAGCCGCATTTCCTCAGTCTGTGCAGGCATTGCCTTGCTCATGAAGCAGAGGACGCTATCATGATTGCCAGCCGACACGCGAGTGCTTCAGTGAGGAATGTTTCAGTGCAGTGCACCTTACCAACCACCTTGCATGAGTGTTGGGGGACTAGCTGGGGTCTTTTGGTACTCGCTATAACACCATTCTGAACTGCCTATTTTCATTGATGACGTGGCATCATCAGCAGATGCGTCGCGCACCTCATTGCAGGTTATCGGTTGACTAATTCGATTACTAGTGCCTCAAGTTCAAATTCCTACCCACCGAATAAGTGAGAGAGCCAAGTCGCCTTCAAGAGTTCCTTTGCACAAAGGAAAATCAATAATTAATCGGCACTGATATTGGTTCGACAAAGCTATGAAAGCGACCGCGGAATCGAATTCCTGTCCATTCTCACCTCAACTTCACCCTGCCGAATATTTCATAGTCAGGGCATTGGATTCGGAGGAAGAGACGAGGATGAGAGGAGGTGGCTGAGCTTCCACCTGTCTCGTCTGTCTTTAAAAGGCGTGAAAATGAGGCTTATACCCCACGAGTGAGGTATCATGTCCAGGTGGAGTAAAGTTCTCGAATGAACGGAAATCCTAGTCTTTGTTCTAGTTCCTGCTATTTTCAGGCCAGTTTTTCCCAAGGGCAGAACATTTCCCTGCTCACCCAAGAGAGTCCAACAGTGACAGGGGCCCTGCCCACTTGTAGGCGCTGCTAAGTATTATTGAGAAGCAATGCAAGGGAACCGGGGCGCCGCAAATCTTACATGATACACCATTGGGATCCTGAGTGATAAGTTTATATCCGAACTAAACACACACGCAAACTTTTGGGGGTTTCTATGATCAAGATTCTCATCTGATTTACGAGTACTTTTTTTTTGCCCAACCTGTCCTATAATACAGGGTGATTTTTTTTATTAGCGCAACCCTCGAAAAACAGCATAACTTCCTACATAATAAAGCTAGCAAGTTGATATTTGGCATAGACTGAGATCCAACTATGCAGGGCTCGCTTTTACTGCACCAGTTGCTGGAATTGATCCCTGTCGTACATTTATGTTATATATGTATATTTAGCCCCTTGCGTTCCTAAGACTACTGCAATGCCGTCTGATTTGTGTGTTTGTGTGAGTATGGCCTATTAAAAATGGGAACATCGACTGTTTTCGAAAATCATACTGCCCTTTAAGGGCTTTTCAATATTGACAAGTTCGAGTATTTCCTACTGTTTAAAACAAAATGCGCCAGCATCTATAAAACACTACTGAAAACTGGAAAACTAGTGCGAGTCGTAATATATGATAGCGAGGAACAGTAGTGTTTTGGCTTCATCAACTCCTTTTAAAGTATTTTTTTCTGGATATCGCACAGTTCTCTGGAATCAAGAAGGAAAAGTCATGTCATGGCTGACTGGCTCTGACTTTGACGTAGATTCTTTCAGGCCATTCAGCAATAGCAAATCGATGAGCCTCCTCTGTTTCCCTTTACTTCCATTATGGTTTCTTTCTCTTCAATACTCAGCGTTGTTCCATCAAAAGGAGAGGATTACGCGAAGGATAACTTTAGACTCTGATTAACAGCACTAAGGAATGAAACATCTCTTTGCATACAAAACTCCGCCCACTAATTTTCAATTGTGCTCTTTAAATTTTCCGTGATGTCTAAAGCGCAAATTCTCAGATAAAAGAGACAGAGACAAGTCGGACGAAAGGAAAGTACTATACCGATATGTAGAAAAACACGTATAATTTATTTAACGAACCATGCAAACACACATACGACAACAAAAACAAGATGCCTTTGAGCGCTGAGGACACACTGGGTGCGACAGGTACTGACGAGACAGAGGTGAGGCTCGAGGCTGAGGGGGAGAAGAATCAGTCCATGAGGCTGATGATCCGCTTATGGACCCAGGGCTCACTAGTAGCCCCCACCATATCCTCCATATCCACCGTATCCACCGTATCCACCGTATCCGCCGCCAAGACCACCATAGCCAAGACCTCCGCCGTATCCACCGCCCAATCCGCTCAGGCCATACCCACCGCCGTACCCACCATACCCTCCTCCTCCATAGCCTCCGAAGCCACCACCATAGCCACCATAGCCAAGCCCACCAAGGCCGCCGAATCCTCCGCCGTAGCCGCCATATCCTCCTCCCAGCCCGCTAAGTCCATACCCGCCAAGTCCTCCTCCATAGTATCCAGATTGTTGACCGGACAAGTCCACGGTCTGTGACTGGCCGAATTGTTGGCCGAGTTGTTGGCCGAAACCCTGAATCCCCTGGTTCCTTTGGGCATCTGCATCAGACTTTGCGCTGCACGCGACAGCCAAGACTAGAACCTGTGCCAGAAAGCGAGGAAAAATTATAACAGAAAGGGAAAACGGGAATATCTAGGAGAATATAGTGGACGATGAAAGAGAATTCGAAAATTGTTTGTTCACCACAACTGTGAGACAAACTTTGCGTGCATTAAATGACATAGCTATTATGATTATGATAATGTAAATAGGAAAATCTTTTCTCGGAAAGATGCACTCATGAAGCAAATTTGAGAAATATCGAACAGGAATATGTTAGGTGTTACATTGTTTCTACTCGAGAAACAGCCATCCCAGAATATTTCATGGCGGATCATGACCGATCGCTAAAGTCATTCCATTTCCTCTCATATAAGAAGATTCGATAATGGCAACTCGTCAAGTTGAAGAAGCAGAGAAGGAACTCACCACGAGAAACTTGTACATGTTGTCAAGAATGTCGAAGCGAACGGCAGAGAAGGAACGTCAGTCAAGGAAGGAGAGCGAAGTGAATGTGAATGGAGAGAGAGTCGGAGCAGGGCCTTTTATACGCCGGACAGTGTCGCTGGCCACGTCGTTTGACCACTCTCACCTTCATCCCCATCGCGGAATCCTCCATCATACCCCATACCCATTCCTGTAACAGACTCCATTCCTATGATATGCAAGGAAACCTGCTTCCTTTCTCCTCAATCAGCACGAAAGCGTTCAGATGACGAAGAAAGGAATGTTTCCATCCCGGTCTACCCACATCCCTCATTAGTCTTACCTTCTTTTTTCATTCACTTCCATCTTGATAATTCAAATGGCAGCGTACAGTACCTTTTTTCTTTCACAAATTTTCTTGTCGTATATTTTGCCTCAGCCACTTCAGCTTTCCCTTTGGAATCTGGGCAACATCTCGTTACTTTCGTAGCTTTGCAGGAAAGCAAATTAAGGAAATTATGAAAAAAGAAAGCATTAGACTCGATGTTGCTTGACGTGTCGTCATGGTACCTTATGTGTACATACGGTGGCAGGTAAGAACCAAGGAACAAAGGAATTGCAAAAGAACCTCCTCCATCTTCCTAAAATACTTTCTCCTGAAGTTTTCCAGTGAAAAATAAACCAAGGGAACGTCGCTGCTCGTGCCATGCTGACATCAAGTGACCATGGCCTACTGCTGATGATGGTACGAATTCAGATCCTGATGACCATCAAGTCGATCACATAGACAGTTTGCGAACCTGCATGGGTGGACAATCCATTGTTCAAATAACGGGAAATTCAAAATATTAGACCATTTCTCTTACAAGGGCTCTGTGACAGTCAGGGTCGGCCCTGGCTATTTCGGCGTCCTGTGCAAAGAGATTCCCAACGCCGCTGCCCTACCTCCAGAAGGGAGAAGGGTCAATCCCTAGCATCCAAAATGACGCCGAAATGGAAGGCTTTTCCACTTTCTGAAGTAAAACTGAGGGAGGCATCCATTATCGCTTCATGCATTCAGTTACATTTCGGCGCTTCTGGTGAGTTTTGGCCCTGTGCGGGGGCACATGTGGCACATGCCTAAGGCCGGCTCTGGTTATTCTCCGGTATCAGGTTGAGCCATGACGAGCACACACGAGTCAAGAGAATCGATTATGCCTATTCTCAGGGTCGGACTGGCCCATTGGGACACCGGAAAATTTCCCGGGGGGCCCCCAAACCGTTGGCTCTCCCCCTCCCCCCAGTTAAAGGGGGGGGGGGGGGGGCGGGGGCCCTTGTTAGCAATTTCCTAGGGGGCCTCAAGGCCGCCAGTCCGACCCCGCCTATTCTGGGACACCATACCAATACAAGCATCTGTTTCCTTTCGCGTTTCTTCCTCAAATGAAACCTGCCTTTCATGAAGATGATTACTGAGATACCTTAGTCACTCGTTCCTGGTTCTCTTTAGCTGTACCTTTAAGATCGATGTTATCAGCAGAAGCAAGCACAGGCTCAGGAAACCAAGCTTGCATTGGATGCAGCCATGGTGTATGACGTCATGAACGAGGGACAACTTTATAACTGATCAATATCGAACATGATGGTGAGAATGGGAAAGAGGTATTGTGACTAAAGAGTATCATCGTTAGTTGATGAAGATACGACGATGATAAGAGCGAACGAGGTTTCTCAACCATACTGGGTCCATTCCTCCTGAGAGCATTGGCAAATATATATGCAAAAAAAATTCAGTTGCAAGATATCATAGCTCGGATGCCAAACCGCGGCATCGAAGGATTGCGGAATGAGATATTCGGGATTTTCGATGAGTGGAAAGAGAGGAACCGAGAAACCGGTCTGAGGAGATAATTGGAGTGCTTTTCACTTTCACGTGGAAGTTGATCGAGTGAGAGGGGAAAGAAAAGGGGATGAAAAAGGAAAAGTCGTCTGGATCCTCCGGTCCTGGTCCTAGTCAAAGCGTCACGCACTCGCATGACATCCAAGAAGGGTGGAAAAAATTTTTAAAATGGCGTTTAATGGGATCCACGCCCTGCCTACCTCCCGATGGAGAGGGTTAAAGATAGGGTACTTCTCGTGCTTGGCCTCTAAAACAGAAAAAAAGGGGAAAAACTGAGTAGGATATAATGATAGAATGGAGAACAAAGGAGATAGAGGTGAGAGGAAAGAGGAAAGTCCAGGGCCAAGCGACT
Organism: Darwinula stevensoni; assembly: GCA_905338385.1. Classification (NCBI taxonomy): domain Eukaryota; kingdom Metazoa; phylum Arthropoda; class Ostracoda; order Podocopida; family Darwinulidae; genus Darwinula; species Darwinula stevensoni. Next base: position 47,960 of record CAJPEV010001730.1, on the reverse strand, counting down.
GCGGAGAACGGGAAAGGGGATTAAAATACTTTTCGAGGAGCAAGGCCGTACCAGCATGACCAATTTACTTATAATGTGGGACGGGATACGATACTTAGATGCGCTTCCATCACCCTATGACGTTCACGTGACGTCCGGTAGTACAATAGAATGACTGGAAATGTGCGTTCAACTGCAAAAAATTCCGAAGGTCTGTCGACACAACCGACATGGAACAACCCGGGAAATTTTTTCTCTCAAATCGCTTCCATGAACATCGAGTATAGGGTCGTTGAATACAATCGTTATGAACAAAGGGAGAAGGGGAACCGGAGACAGGCTATTGACCGATTATATATTGCTGTTATCCAAGACGGAATCCATCGTTTGGATCAGGATTGTATGGAAGTTGCTTGACTAAATTATGTTAGTGTATTTTGACTCATACAAGGGGGGGAGGTGGGGGGGAGGGGGGAGGCTGAGGCGGATGATAAACTTTTCCTTTCAGTGCCCTCACGGCCTCAAGACAAACACGACAAAGAGAGTTCCAAGGCTGCACTCTTCAATTCCGCCACTGATTATATGCTACAGTTCATGGCTCTTTTGGGCACATATTAACTGGAAAATAATCTGATTTTTCATATTTAAAATAATATAGGCTTATATATAATTTTTAAGCTGCAAATTCGAAGGTCTTTGAAACCATTCAAGAATAATTTCCCGATCTCATACCTTTTCGGTGCAGTAACAAGCGACTGGTGGAGAACAAAAAAATTACAAGAAATGAATTTAAAAATTATCCCATAAGAAAATAAATCTCCCTCATTTATGTGTCGTAATAAAGCAATAATGAGTTTGTGATGGCATCAGTCGTAAGAGTGGATCTTCCTTCGACACTTGAGAGATGGAAACTTGATCTCCCTGAAGCCCAGGAAAGCCTACCATTAATCATCTAGACTATTTCGAGTATCCTCTCAGAAAGAAGACACGGTTGACAAAGTAATATATCGTAAGTTGCGCACAGGGTCGCCCAAAAAGTTCTGCCGTTTTTAATTTCTCACCATTTTCAAGTAAATAAAATTAATGTTTTATGCCCACATAATCTAAGACTTGAATAGACGATCGTGAGCGACTGACTGATGCTGATTCCAAGCATGTTCTAGATAATGATAGAAAGCTGAAACTTAGTACTCGAGTAGCTGTTGGGGAGATAAGCTCGGGAAAAAAAGCTACTTTTTATTACTAACTCGAGGGCACATTTTTTTTAGGGGAGGGGACGTTTTTCCTGAACATTTTTCGTTCCAGCCAAACGGGCAGATATGATAGAGAGCTGAAATTCGATACACACGTAGTTCTCAAGGTGTTAGGTTCAGGAAAAATCCAATTTTGAAGTACTGTTCTCTGGGCGCACAATTATTGGGGGGGGGGGGGTCTCTATATTTTTCCGATGGAGCAAAATGGTAAATTCAGTTACGTTACAAAATCTACAGCATTAAGGAGAAAGTTCCTGGGGATCTTTGAGGAGAATCAATTTTCCGGCCATTCCCATTTCCCAGTAAAAAAAAAAAATATTCAAATTGGTTGTAGTTTCTTCTTAATTGCGTAATTGCCCTGAATTTCTATTTCTGACGTAGAGATTGATGGGACATTTTTGACGCTTGAAGGCTCATTAGACGACGCATTGCGAATTGTCCACCAGTGCTTCTCATCGGGAGTCACTTGACCTAAGAAATAAAACTTTATGAAATCTGTTGATGCTTCCATATAAAGTTAGAAATTACTGTGGGAGTCTTTATAGGGGAAGATAAATGTATTTATAATGCCGTTAACCCCAACTTTTGCCAATAACGTAACACAACTGGAAGTAACTCGATGGCGCAATGAAAAAATTCTGAAATCTACGAGGTTTTAACACTTTAAGAGGCCGGCAATTTAATGCCGGCAGCGCTGAATGCGTAAGTTTAACCCTCAACTAGTATTGTGAGGTCATAAGAGACCCCACCGAGTCAATGACCGAGAGATGGCGCTTGCGATCAATGTGTCCATTCCAGTACCTTCATGAGGCATTAGGACCTTTATCGCCCTAACTATTCATTCCAAAAGACTTCATTTTATTGAGATTTTTATCGTTGATGTTTATTCGACCCCAACAATACCCGTCACGTAATGGAAAAAAAAACAACAAATAGGCCTAGACCAGTTGAGGGTTCATGAATAGCCATCAGATTTACTAAGATGAGCGCCGAAGGCACGAGCATTGCAAGTTTCTTTGCCCAAACAGCAAACAAACTTGCGTTGTCGGTGACACGTTGTTAACTTGCGTTGTTCTTAAGTCATCATGGTCATCCGTGACGATGAAGACAAAGGGTTAATAAAAGTCCTTCAGGAAAAAGGCCGTGAAGAGAAGAAAATGCTGCAAGAGTTTCCAAACCGGGGGTGAAACTTGCGAATCCTCTTCGAATTGAATAACGATCCCGATGTTTGTTTGTGCTGTCTTCGAGTTAGGTGGAACATATATATCATTAGAAAACAATTAATATAAATCAACTTTTTTTTTGTCGTTCCTGCTTAGCCAAAGTAGGTAGTGTAGGAATTTTGCACGGCTTTCGTAAAATAATTGACTGCCATAAGATTTTAATTAAATAAAAGTGAAATAGGCATCACGTGTGTGTCTGATGGGCAATGTTTACTTAGTTTAGCTGGATAAAGGAGTTGAAAACGACATAACTTTTTTGGGCCACCTGGTAAGTATCCGATCCAATTAAAGACGTTGAGAAGCGGGGAGGAACAGAGGAAGCCTTATTTTATCTCCTTAAATGCATGCCTTCTATTCTCATCGTTGTTTGCGATGACTTGAGGTGCAAGGCAAATCAAGGTTTTCATGCACGAAGAAAAAAGAAAAACCCTTAGAAGAGGAAGCCGTGCCACGTAGCGGCTGGTCCTTACGAGGACAACGGACACAAGGACAAGGACACGAAAGGATTCTCAATCTCCTCCCTCCACTGAACAGGTAGCGCAAGGAAATGAAAATGGGGCTCGAATCGCGTGCAAATCTCGCCGGTCGTACTTCGGGAATGTCATTTGCCCGAGAGGCAAATAGTCTGTTACCGTGTCGGGGTCTTTATCTTGCTCGGGGTTGAGCGTAAGATTCCGAAAGATACGGAGGCTTGCATAACAAAATTATGTGCATCGAGGGAGAAATTGCCATTGTCTAGGTGCTCGTTCGGAAAATTAGTTACCGGAACTCCTGCCCATGAGACGGAAGCTAGAACTGTGAAGGCCTGACGGGTGCCCTTCCTCGAGGGTTTCAATGAGCGAACGGCACCGTTTCGCATGATATCGTCGATGGAATTCACTCAGTTTAGAGTAGAAATACGTAACATCCAGAGCTGGGCAAAATACAAGTGATTGAGTATTTAAATGCAAAATACAAATGCTCATGAATAAATGTATTGTAAATACAAAATATAAACACAGCTCAATATTATTTCAAATACAAAATACAAAATATGTATTTTAAAATACAATTGAAAATACAAAACGTAACAATTTTAAAGTTTACTTTGTGTCTTTCAGATTTTGACCAAAATCAGGAACCCTTTAGAAGTTCTGACCATTGACCTTCACAGCACGTAGCCTGAGCATGACATTTCTGTTTACCTTCTGAATCCCAGACTGCTCCCCCTTATAACATTCATAATCCTCAACGAGATCTGAATGTAGTCTCTGAAAGCAAAGAACAGATATATTAACCTGCATTGGCAAGATTCAGGCTTGCACAAGGCATAGGTCTAAGGATGGCCAATATATCACAAATTAAAAACCTTGCTTGGGCCAAAGACAAGGTTAACATATTCACACCAAGATATTGCAACACAATCAACCTTCAAGTGTATGAAGAAGTTGGATGTTGCAGCTAGAGTTCTATTAATCACTTTCTCTGTAGATCATGCAGCACATTTGACCTTACCCTCTACCCCCTCTCATTCAACACCGAAGAACTTCCCATCCAATAAAGAAGACAAGCCATGTTTGAAGTTGCACTGAACCAACTAAAAAGTGTTCTATATATTGACAAATGTTTTTCAAAATAATTTTTTGCCAATAATTGTATTACAAATATAAAATACAAATATATATTGTGATATGAATTTAAACACAAAATACTTGAAATGTATTGAAATACGTATTCTGAATACAATTATTTTAAATACTGCCCACCACTGGTAACATCGCTTAAGGATTCTTTCATGATTCCTTGAACGAGAACAAATCTGCACATGCGCCTGTGGTCTTCGTAGGGTGAAATAAATTCTGACTGACCCCCGAATGCTTAATCCCGTCCCCTCGTCTACGTTTTAAAATTCATGCTTTGAGATCGGACATGGGTGTAATTCGGTTGAAAAAGGCAGATTGAATTTCTTGTCATTTTCAAGTATGTGATGTAAGGGGTGGACTTTATGGCAGGGTCGGAATTTATCTCACCATAGTCCGTTGCCAATTAAGTACGTCCGGGTGCAATTAATACTTCTTATTTCTCAAAGGTTCTTCATTTTATTTTACAGCTTTTGCTCATGGCTAAAAATGCGCGCTTAAATTAGGAGCTAAGTCCATCTATTGCTGTTACGAGCGTTACTCATTCTCTCTGAAATGGAATTTCCTAACCACCCTCCTAAAAAAAATCCCGAATCTGTTCATGGTACAGAAACAAATGCCAATCGATAACACTGAGGTTAGGCATTGCAAGATCAAAGCACGAAAAACTGCACCTTCGCCAAATGAAAATAATCCTCTTCGTTAATGCCCAATACCCTCTGCAAGCAAAATTAAAATTGCGAAATACTGTCGCAGCTTGGGATTTTACAGGAAAGACTTGGTTGAACCATCACCATGCCTCATCTCAGACTTAATGTGTGTGCTAAACAATATGACTACTTTTATCAGATGATTACATTAATGTTTGAGGGTTGGAAATTCGTTTCATTTGTCAATTTGGAGTTTCCACGCAGTGCCGTTACAAGGGGTGTGCGAGAGGTGCCCCCGCACAGGGCGCCGATTGGCTGCCGGATTACTACAAAATATAAATAAAGCTTTAAAAAATTGCAGATTATCCTGAATTTAACCAAATTAAACATAGAAACTAATACGCAATGTATTGTTGGTGCTGTGGAAGCCGGAGAGGTACAGAAGCGGGGGGGCGCTGGACTGATATTTCGCACAGGGCGCCAAGTATCCTCGGTACGGCGCTGTTTCCACGTCAGATATAACCAACTGATCGTGCGTTTTCATTGAGGCTTGGAATGAAGTGGGGAATTCCTGTACCCTTTCGGTTTCCCGTCGCCTTTAGTTTGGAAGTAAAGGGGAGGCAAAAATATTCAAATCTGAAACACAGAAAATAAGCACAACTAAATACGAGACTCAGAGGCTATCATGTGGTCTGTCGCATCTCTGCGGGCCATTGAGGTACCAAACACAGGTGCACCTGTGTTTGGTACCTCAATCTCAGCACCCTGCCCTCACGTTGCGTTAGACATTGCTCACTGCCATTCTCTCGTTTTTATTGCCACCCACCTCAATGGGGATCGTGACTCAAGCAGACAATGCGCTGCTCAAGACCAACAAATTGAATAAGACAATCGACAGCCGCAACAAAAGCGCATCAACTGGAGGGGGGGAGGGGGGGGGGGCGAAAGGCTGGTTTTGCCCCAACGAAAACTTCCGGAAAACGTTCCTCAGCTCGATTAGCACCCTTCCCTCCTTCCACGGTTCACCTGACCAGTGACTGATGTGAGGGGGGTTAGGGAAGGATAAAAAACATTTCGGTCTTAATTCCAACCTCAAGAAACTTGGTGCACCAATGGGCGCGACTCGCCATGACACACATTTGAACGCATACCTGGAGTACCTTGAGTTTCGAGCAAGAAACTTTAGGTTTCAAGGGACAAGACGGATTCATGTGAGCTCTCAGACTTCAATGAACCCATCAGCCAAATCAAAATCTGTGCGAGTCCAGGAATTTGATAAATCTTTTCCTGACTTCAAACTCGATTGACGTGAAACATTAGCCTCATGTATACATTTTTTACACACGGCAATGGTCGACTGAGACAATCAGTAAGTAAGGTAAATGCTTGGGTTCTTCCAATAGACTGCTCACAATATAGGACGAGGGAACTCGCTTGCTCCCTCCTTACTCTTCCTATGCCCTTCCGTGTGCATGAAATCGATTAAAATCGTCAGTTAGAGGGTGTTCATCACTGGAGACACGTGTATTTCATCAACAATATAATAATCATTGCTAACAAGTGGTCTGAATCACATCACGATGGCCAGGTAGGGAAAGAAAAGTAGCATCATAAGACAGGGGCCCCAAGGGAGCTGGAAGGAGAGTTCATCCATGCCGTCAGGATCAACTTCCCACTTCCGACCAGCATGTCACTCCTCTCTCCCATCATTTCCCTCAAGAGTCCTCCTCTTCAACTAAAAGAAATAGCACATTTTTTACAATTAAATTCTTGCCTGGAAATTCACATGAAACAAATTACATATACTGGTATTAAACTCCTTCCATTATCAACAGTTATTAATTGATACACCATTCCTTTACACCTTAAAAGCAATAATAAAAGCATTCACTCTTGCTCCATATCCAACATAATCACACACCATTTTGCTTTCAATCCCATAGTGCTCACTAAGTATACAGCAGCTTCATCACTTGAGCTTCTTTGAGAAGATGTGTTCAACTGCTTTCTTCCTAAAAAAACACAAACTTTTTGAAATTCTTTCATCTTGTAAAAAGAAAGATTTCAGTGAGACCATCACTTACCAACACTTTACATGAATGCAACTTCAGAGGTCTTTTATTCGTGTGACAGATTTGAAGGGATGGATGACTCTGCCTTTGCAGCACAGTGAGCACACAATTCTAAGGAGAGAGTCTGGTTATGAATATACAGGCACACACCAGAAGAGTCTCGCTGTCGGAGCCGCTTTCCATGGGAAGGTCCTGCTTCATCTTCATGAAGTTTAGGCTTACTACCAGCACGTTTTCCCAAAGAAGATCTGAGAGGCATTCCAGTCTCCTTCTTCACAGCTCTTAACACTGATGCAATTTCATTTGAATTGGCAAAGACACCTCGAAGGTAGGCTATTTCACCTTGAAGTTCATCAATCACTGCCCTCTGTTCATTTACAGTTGTTTGAAGTGCCTTATTTTGTTCCTGGAGAACACTGCAGTTTTCTTTCAAGTTTTCAACATAAGCTTTCTTCTTTTGCCTTTGGGCCCGGGCCTGCACGGCATTTCGATTCATAGCATAGTTCTTTTTCAATGCAACCAGGGCAGAAGAAGAGTCTGAGAGGTCTTCTGAACCAGAAATTGCTGAAATTTCTATCTCTGATCCAGGAACATTTACAGAAGTACTATCAGGTGTGTCGACATAGAAAACATCAGCATATGAATCATCACTGGTAAGAGTGCTGTGCAGGCCTACATGTAGCTTCTCTGAGGGTGTTAATATTGAGTGAGAATCAAACTGGGAAGAACCAGGCAGGAGATCATCAATTTCTGGGAAGAGGCTCATGCTGTCTCTCCTCTTGGTTCACTGAGTGGAATAAATAATTATCACATACCAAGATCCACCTAGGGGAAATAGGAAGACATAAAATGTGACCAAGATGTGCAGTACTTTAACCCTTTCAGACCTGAATCAAGGCCATTATTGGAATAATATACTTTTTTGCATTTTTGAGCTCTTTTCCTATTCTACTTTACATTTTTATGGCTAATGTGAAAGTGAGACACTGTCCGAAAAACCTTGGAGCAATGGATATCCAAGTAACCACCAGTGCAGAAAACTTTCTCAAGTGTATGCAAAATGATAACAGGAGACCCCTGAGATTTTTAATACATGCCTATTAAAAAACTGCAAAATTAGTACTAACCATGAGTGAAGAAAGTAAGATAATGAGTGAAGAAAGTAAGATAATCTGGCCTCCTTTGTTCAGAGGCCTGACATACCATGAGCATGGAAGTCATAAGGAGCAGGGACATTGCATCATCACTCCATCATTCAATATTTTGGATCACTATTAATAGCAGTTTTTCACCCTAGTGAATTAGATGTTCATTCATGCATTCATTCATTCACACTTTCTCATCCCCTTCTTTCTCTTCAAATACTCCTGCCTCCTTCCCTTCCATCCATACTTGCACTCTGGTCTCTTTCGTCCCCTTCGTCTCCTCCTCTTCTACTTCTCCACTCACTCCACTTCTCATGTCTGCAAACATTTCACTTTTTCCCTTCCTGGGGGAAACTTACTTTTCCTGTAGGAACAGCTGAGATGAGGAGGTCCTCCCCCATGAAAAGGAAAAAATTTTGTTCAGTACTACTGTTTTTAAGAACCTCATACACTACATCCATACTGACACTCAGACACTATTGATGTCCTAATTACTAACTCTGCACTAGTTCACATTTTCATCAAACAGGTCACTCATTCCTCCTCTTAATGCCTTAAAAGAGCAGCAGACTTAAGTTTAACATTAAAGAAGTACAAAACTGGTTTTATACTAAAAATTTAGTAAAAGCTACAGGGTGAAAAAGCAAATTTAGGAAACATATCTGGTGGCTAAAAGATATGATAGAGAATTACCAAGAGTGAGTCACCACTTTGTAAATGTAGCAGCCTCAAATTATTCAAGTAGGCTTCACATGAATGCCAAACTGCACAGAACTAATTAGGGTAAGTTATACAAATCCTGATCCCCTCAAGCATAAAACCTGCCCCTTACCTACATTTGAAATTGAAGGTTTTTGGATCTATGCCATTCAAGAGAAAATGCACATATTATCCATTCATGCTTTGAGATCAGATAGCATTTTAATTTGGTTGAAAGAGGCTGTTATGATTTATTAAATTAAATTATGTAAAATGTGGGGGGGAGTCTTTATGGCAGGGTTGGTATTAGTCTCACCTACTCTATTAATCATTAATTTAGAAAAGATGGTTGTAAGTACAGAAAGATTTTAATGCAGAACAGCATAAGTAATCCATATTAAAACCATTACTGCATAATTGATATTAAAGCTATTTTGAATTTATTAGCAGGAAAGAAGTAAGCAGTTGCTATATGATTACTTTCAGCAGTTACTTTTTATTTCTAACAAACAGTGTGGGCCAAAAGTCAAGACATAATTGAAATCTAATGATATTTTGTTTTAATTAGTTTATTTGTTAATGATTATAAATATAATTAAATATAAATGGTTAATATTATTAAATATTAAATTAAATATAATTATGAATGTATAAATAGATTACATACATGTAATATTCCTGGTTTATCTTGTAATGAATAAAGCAAAATATCATTAAAATTTCAAGTGTGTCCCGACTTTTGGCCCACCCTATAGACACTAAGTCATGTACATAGGTGCACCAAGCTTTTTGAGGGCTGGGGGGGGGAGGGCAAAGAGCAAAATGTTCTGACTCCCCACTCATCAGTCTGGTCCAGTTGAAGTCATCAGGGGTTTTAAGCAAGCAAAAGAATGTTTTCAGGATCTATCCTATTTTTCATGGGAGGGACACAGCCACCCTCTCTGCCTCCCCCAATTGGTGCACCTGTGGCCAAGTGGGCATGTCCAGCCTTGAATGAATACAATTTGAAAGCCAGCAGAGTTGTAACTGACCATGAATGGCCTAGATCTCATCTCATAACTTCTCAAAGTTTGCTATCACACATTAGCACACCACCACACATTCATCCAGTCACACATCCCAGAATATCAGGGAAAACCTCCATGACCAGTAGGTCAAATTCAACTCTTGCAACAATCAGGCTACTTATAGTACTACTTATAAATGGAATTTTTTTTGTTTGGGCTTCTTTCCTGCTGGTGGAGGCTTCCCCCATATATCTCAGATAGGCAGTACTCTACTCTAAGGGAATCTAAGGGAGACAGAAAGGGAACCGACCATGAAAATACCAGACTATGTGACAATACCAGATTTCCAAAATTGAGTCATGCCTGCAAGTCCAAGTTGCAGTGTGAGGCAAAACTCTGCTGCAATGAAAGAAAATCCATTTATCCAATATTTGCTCTTCATCAAAGCACTCTAACATTAATCAACACTCTGAGTTCATGATATACACATTAAATATTCACAAGCTGTTGTCAGTTATATATACATTCACCGTATCAGTTATACAATGAGGTATCACACACTTTACTTAGACCCTTAAGCCTAACAATAATAGCCCTGTGATCACACAGACGCATGACAGGAATGATACACACCATTCACAGGGGTTCAGCTGGTACTGGTCAGGACATGCACAAATATCACCAGCTTTACCTAGAGGAATCCAAGACAGAACACTGTAGACCTGTTGTTCTTCTGCAAGAATTCAAAATATGCAATGGAGACAGATAATATAGGTTTGGGAAAAACAACTTACCAAGATAACAAAACAAGGCCAAGACTCAATCATCATCTGAGTCAGTCAGGGAATCACAAGTTTTGGATTTCTTAGCACATTGAACACAGAACTCAAGAGACATCTTCTTGTTGCAAATGTGGAGGCAAACCCCTGATGGGCCTGGAACACCAACTTCCTCTTCTTCCTCATCAGGCACAGAAATCATGGGAGCTTTGCGCTTCCTTGAGCATCCACCCAGTGAAGATGTAATGGGAAGTCTAGTCTCCTTCTTCACAGCCTTCAGCACAGATGCAATCTCACTGGAGTTGGCAAGTACACCTCGAAGATATGCTACATCATTTTTCAGTTCATAAATGACTGCCTTCTGCTTCTGAACAACACCTTGAAGCTTCTTGCACTCGCCTCGCAGATCTTGACATGCAGATTCTAGTCCTTCAATGTAACGCTTCTTCTTCAGTCGATTTGCACGTGCTTGCAAGGCATTACGAGACAAGATAGGATTAGACTCTGCTTCACTGGCAGAACTGGTTGCTGTAAGGATGGACTGGGACTGGCAAGAAGCAGGTTGGCTCTGGTAAGGCATAGCCTGCCTCAAGGATGTTTCCAGTTTGTTCTCCATCAAGATGTCATCCAGACTTGGGAAACTCTCAATGGTTGAGGAATCTGGCAAGTTACTCTCTGATCTGAATGTATCATGGGGACAATATAGGAGGTCATCAATTTCAGGGAACAGACCTGCCATCCTCTCCCTTTCTTTTGCAAGAGACACACAGATGAACAGCTTGCTTCTATTTATCTAAATGCAAAAGAGAAAAAAATGTTTATGAATATTCAGAAGAGAGAAAAAACCTTAAGAGCAGATCCAAAAATGATTAAATTCTTCACCATCACTGATAGCCAGCACACCTGATGCATGAATATCAAGGATCTAGACAAAAGGACTGTCACCAATCTGAATGGTGGCCAAGATACCAACATATTGTATAGTATGTATGAAAAAACTCAATATCCTATACAGAACCCCTGCTGACCCTATTTGAGGCCAGACATACCTTCTATCAAGGCAGTACTGGGTGAAAAAAAAAAATTGTCTGCAACTTGGTCAGCAAAATTTCAGCCTGAACACAAGGACAGACATGAAAGATGAACCACAAAATGGAGATAAGGAACCAACAAAGCCATTAAATCTTGCTTGAATAACCTTTATTTCACGCATAATAGATGATCATGAAAATGAATTCCACCGTTGTCTTGAATCCATTACTGGCTTGGATTATTCCTAAAAGAGAAGTATCTATGCTAATCTTTGAGAATACTGTATCTGGATGGTTCTTATGGACTACAATGTGCACTTCAAGAATATTTTAGCAAATCATTACTGTGAAACCAAGATCCAAGTTAATGCCAGACATGAACAGAAACACTCATGAATTCACACCTGAGACCAGCTCATAACTTTTTAGAAGTCCGACGACCCTTCGCCTCAAGGCTTCTTCTTCTTCTGGCACTGGATCGACCTACTTGAAATCTGAAGTGAGAATTTACTGCCTTCACAACTGAGGAGATCTCCTCTGCATTCGTCAGGATTCCTCTCAAGTAGATTACTTCCTCCCTCAATTTCTGAATTGCACTTGCCCCACTTTTCACAGTCTTCTGCAAAGAATCATGCTCACTCTTTAAAGATGCAAGAAGCCTTTCTAAATGTAGCACTCTCTGCTTCCTCTGCTGCCGATTCTTCCTGGCTTGAATTGCTGCTGTAGTCATACATAAATGACTCTCATGTGCATCCTCAGCCTTCACATCCACTTCTGGATCATCATTCTCATTATTAGAATCCAAGGCTGTACACTCAGCCTCAGCCAAAACACATTCAGCACCCACAGCAGGCACAATGTAGCTAGCACAACCTGCTGATCCTTGAAGAACTGGCATGATAACACTACCACCCACAGACTGAGCAATGGACAACTCAGGAAATATCCCAAAGGATTGACCCAAAAAAGATGAGGTACCTAAATTGCTAAAACAATAAGCAGAATGAAGCAAATCAAGAATTTCACAGCCATGACAACTGGGAGACATTTCAATCATTCTTTTTGATATACACCTGATGTACACACACCTACAACAAAGAGGGAAAACAGCATCATGAAAACAAATACCACATTTACCAAAATAAGTGCAATTTTTCAAATAACAATAATGGAAAATCATTCTGCATTAAAAAAACTAGCAATTACACAATTGAACTCCAAATAACATATCAATAAAGAGGAGACTTCTTCATGAGGCGTGAATACCCTCATTTATGCCTGCACTGAGACAGGCAAAAAGAAGAATGTTTAAGAGGTTTCTCAAATCACATTCAATTGCTCCAATGAAGAAATTTCTCTTTTTCAAATTATTACAAAATAACTATGTAGGCTATATTTAAAAAAAGAATACACTTCCACTTTTATCAAAGTCCTTCACATTTATTTCCAGGAGCTTCATATCACAAAAATATTAAGTCTTCAAACATAAGCACATAACATTTTTTTTTACCTGTAAAGAGCATATGCACCCTATGAAAAAGAGAGCTGAACATTGAGAAACTTCATTATGAACACTAAACTGTCATGCTCCTTACAAATGTGGTGATTGAGTAGGAATACGAATTGCAGGAGAAATTCACAGTATACAGAAGCAAAATCAAACTCCAAAAAAGAAGAACTATCAATGAAAGGGTATTCATGTGAAACCAGAGATGTGTACAACCATTTCTGCTCAGTCTTGAGCAGGAAATACATCTGCAGCAAATGAATAGCAAAAATTGATGCCAAAAAGAAATTAAAGGGAAACAAAATTGAAGCAGCCTGGTGAGCACAAAGGAACATGTCATTTAGCAATGAAAATATGGCAGCAGACCTTACCTGCCCAGTCGATCAAAAATGGAATCTTTGTTCTCAAAAGAAATAGGCTGTCTCTTGAAAGATACAGTCTTCAAATTGCTATTGCTGATGACAGTTCGACCTTGAGGTCCAGGGGAGGCATTCAGAATGACAGACCCAGACTTGGGATTCAAATTCTGTGGATAAAACATTTATTGTATACATGTATATTAAGCTAGCATATGCATATAAAGGGCATTAGACTTCCAACTGGCCTACATGCATATCATTACCCTATGGAATTGCTCAAGATTGTTCTTAAAATGGAAAATGTTGCTACTGTAAGACAGCTCAGACATGTTGTGAGCCAAAATGCCTCAAGATTACAGTTGACTTTCATTATTAGTTGTTATTTTTATCCAGACAAGACCTGAAAGACATAACTGGCTTATTTTTATTTTGCATTCTTGTTGCTATCATCCAAATTCGAGGGAAAATTCTTGACAATTTTTTTTAGCTTTTCCTTGTCAAGATCAATTTGCATTAAATTTTGTCATTTCTTTCATCATAGCCATTCCTTCATCGGCAAATACTCAAAGCATTACAAATCTCAAATTCAGCATTCAATAAAGGAATCCACTCATTCTTTTCTGCACTTTCAAGAAGAAATAAATGTCTTAAGTTTGCCAGCAAGGAAAATTCCTACTGCACCCTTTGGCTACTCTATACAGTATATAAAATAATTGCAGAATATAGCAATATATATGCAAAAATGCTTCTGGAGTTTTTTTTTTTTTTAACATAAAACTCCCATTCCTAGCGTGTGATAATAATTTTGGCTCTCATTCAGCATTTTGCCAAAGTCTTATGATCTCCTAATAAGATTCAAGAAGAGTAGCAAGAGGTTTCATGAGGAGAGTATTCTTTCACCCAAAAATTTTTGGAGACACATGAGTAAATCCAACAGTGGCAGAGATGGAAAAAACCAATAGCACCATTACCTGGATTAACAGCAAATGCAGGTCTCCCAGAATGATCTTTCAATTTTTTATTTTCCCCAATAAAATCTCATTCACCCATCTGCAAACTTTTTAAAGTTACTTTCTTTACAAGCCTCTTCCAAATGTTCACAAACCACCTTGAATGTTTCCATTCAAATTCAAAAACAAAATCACCAGTCACTCATCTCTGCTGCGATGAAAACCATAAAATCTGATATTCTGTGATGCTGCTCTAGGAATGAGATATGAAGAGCCTTGTCAAAAATGAACTCAGGTCAGTGTTATAAATCTCAATTGGATTTTCAGGCAATAACCCTCACTTCAATATACAGGGAGCCATTTGCCATAATTATTTCCACTTCCAAAAAAACAGACAGGAAGCAATTCCATTTTGACAGTGGGCATGTGGCATTTATGGGGAGAATGAAGTTAGTACTCATCATCCTGACATCATCCTTTAAGATTTGTTTTCACCATTGTTAAAAATGAGCCAATACTTAATTTTTTGCCATGAGGTTAACTAACTCATTGTAAGGTATGAAAAAATATAATTTATTATCATTCTGATTTGATGCTACTGGAAAAGAGGCTATAAAAGGCATGTAAAATAAAATGAAAAATATGAAGCTTAGCATGGAAAAAAAATCAAAGAGAAAAAACAAGTAGTTTGGTTTGGTTTGGGATATGTGGCTTCCCTTTCTTCAAAACCAGAAGATTTCTTAATTTGTAGAATGATGGATATGATTGGCTGTTAGTTAATTGACATCATTGATGGCAGCACCTGGAATACACATGTTACAACAAAATTGCACATTCTGTGTGACATTTAACTGCTACATGCTTTTCTCTGAATACCCTCATGCTCCTTGGTAATAAAAATTTGCCTCATTACTTATGTGAAGTATTGGATCAGATATTGCTATCCTGGATAGCAACTGTAACCTCTGCTGTGTGAAGTCAGAAACTCCTACAATCAAGTAAACTTTTTCATGGCAATTAACCCATTCACTACTACCTAGAAGTTAACACATTAAATGCTGTGTACTACAGGAAATTTGAAAAACAGTCTGTAGCATGAAAATTTTCAAACTTAACTTGCTGCAAATTATAATTTCAGAAGAAAATTATAAAATTGCAATGCATTAGCAAGTGCAAGAGTTGGGGCATGACATGTTTACACATCATGTAAATGGTGAAACTTTCTTCCAGTTTACCTAACATACCCAAGGAGATGAGAAAGGCAACAATGGCCAGCTCATCAATACCCATAGGATAGTGACATGCAGAATTCATTCTAATTTACCTTCCTGAGAACGCCAGTCTTTGACTGCTGCTGAGATGAGAGACTTCTTCCACACACACCTAAGCGAGATTTCACAGGCACAGCCATTGTCTCAGTATCAGAGGCTGCAATGTAAAAAAGATTGATCACATGAGCAGGGCAAGTACATTGTAGTATCATTACTATTTCACAAAAAACCTAATGAAAGAATGTTGATAATCCAAAGACAGAATTTTCAACCATTTTGATTATGTGTAAACAATGTCTCAACATTGCTGAAAATGATGAGGTATAGAATTATTTCAAGGAAAATACATCCCTAAGGTTTCCAATATGTTTAATGAAATTTTATAGTCTACACTGGTGGAATTGGTTGTGAATCTGTCCTAATTAAGAATATGTAAATAATTATAAAATTAGAAGTAGCAAATATGGGCTAGGCATGCCCATGCATATCATGGAAATTATGCTATCTGGTTACCCTGCTCACAAGGAAGATCAGTTAAAATCCAGTGGTCAGCAGTCAGTACCAACCTAATGTGCCCCCTTTCCTGGAAGGCTGATGAGAAGCAGATGAGATGGTTAATGGTCTTGATGAGACTGCACTGTCCCTTTTCATGCTTTTCCCTGAAACCCAAACCAATTATGGATATAACACTTGAAATTCTGCTGAATGCGGAACCAAGATACTGAAAACCAACCTGGTAAGGAAAGTTGGGCTGCCCTCTTCAAGATTCCTTGATAGGGTAGAGGACATGCATTACTCTCCTTCTCTTCAATTTGATTTGATGTACGAGTTGAGGGGATGCAACCAAATGAGTGCTTCACCTATGGGGATGGTGGATGGGAGAGTGTTTAATCTGGAGGTGACAGGAACATTTCCAGAGTCTCCATGTCAAGTAAAAGCCAAAAACTCTGGCTTTCACATCAGTTAACCCTTTCATGGGCAAATTTTTTATTTATAATGTGCAGCCTTCTATGAGTACCAGGGGATCAAAAGCTTTCTGGGAAGTATACTTCCCACTGTCCATAAAAGGGTTAAGGAATGCTAAAATAAGTCTCCCGCATCTATGCACAGCCAGCATAAGCTGGGAGTCACTATCCAGCAATTATCATTTGAGATGTTCCAGGCACAAGAACTCACATCAGCTGGTGTGGATGTGCGTACAAATTCAGTACCAAACCCACGCACCAAGACCAATGGTTCTGGATTGTCTGAGGTTGTGCTAGAAACTGTTGTTTCTCCTGGACCTAGACGGTCAAATACAGATGTTTTCTTGCCTGGAAATGAAAAGATGAAAATTCCACACTATCTAGCAATTCTAAGTTTAAACCATCAGACTACTGAGTCTAACACATCAATGACTAGCCATCTGATATCAATGGAACTACTAATGATATTAAGGGCTTTCATCAATCAAGCAGAACTCCACCTCACCTAGTTTGATGCTGACTTGATCATCTTTCTCCAAACAGATTCTTTTATGATCCACTGCATTTCCAGCTTCAGGCGTCTGCAAGCCTATTACCCTCTTCACAGGTACCCCTACTGTATTATATGCAAGCATTACAGGGGGAACAGAAGAGATGCATTTACAATGTGCTGATCATGGAACTATTATGTGTAAACAGTCACAACATTGCTGCAAGATCATGGAACCAACACCAGTGTGACATGTGACTTTTCCCATACTAGGTCATGCACCTGCCTCATGAACAGCTATATAGAACTTTGAGTCACATTCAAGCCTTTTGACATCAAACTGGATGAGAGCAATATCATAGGGTAACATTACTTCCAATATGCATACCAATTCATTGTTTCAAGAAAGGCAGGGTCAAACAGATTTTCTTTTACATGCATATTCCCCAGGGACACTAAGATGCAGTTGAGAAAGTTTGACTCATTCTGCAAATATGGGACTAAAGTTTCTGACATTCCTGATAGTGATAAGAATTCAAAATGAAGCAAGTCAACCAAATGACAGGTAGACACGTCCCAGAAAAAAATAAAATACAAGGACAAAAATGACAGCATGAAAAGCTCTCACAAAAAATATTATCTAGTGACTCATATTCTTTTTATCACAGTCCACACAAAAATGAATTAGTATGACCTGTTGTCAAAGGTTAATTGTACTCAAGAAATAAAATGTAATAGAACTCAAGACCAAGAAGTGATCTACCAAAGCCTCATCTATGAGTTTATCTGTGTGCCACATGGGAGCTACCTTTTTAGCTATAACCATGCTGGGCACAGAAACCATGAACTGAGAGAGGGCAGCCCTTCAAAATCAACTCAATTCTTGTCATAAGCTATGTGATGAAGAAAGAGATGAACTTGAGATGAGGATATTTTGCTTTTTATTGGTCAATATCATGAAAATCCTGCACGTTTGGCAGAAAATATATATGAGCAGCTGACAGTCACTAGGGCCCAGTTCCATAAAGGTTATCATGCAGGAAGATAGTACCAAAGTTTACAGATATAATTTGCAAGACTTGTTCCTTATTTCTATCTCTTTTCCTACCTTTCCCAAGTGTTCTTTTAACCCTTAAGAATCCAGTCAAGTATAGAAACCAACATAAAAAGTAAGTTTGCACATTTGTACTCATTCAGACAGGTTTCACAGGGCTTTGGGTGGCAAAAACCTTTTCCAGAGATCATGTGCCATAAACAATTGTGGTTTTTATCACTAGGGAATAATGAAGGAGACAGATGATTCTGCAACAGTTATCCCTTCCAAGGATACATTCAGACAATCTGAAGACATGAACTCACACCAACCTATGTGTAAACAATTTTTTTTTTAATTCCATGAAGTGATAGTTCAAAATTCTGAACAGAAAAGGTAATCAAATAAAAATGGATATCAAAGAGACGTAGTCAATTTCATCACCAGGCAAAAGGAAATGACATAATTTACCTTTCTTAAGAATGCCTGGGATACATCTTTTGTAATTAATTGAGAGGAATGAAAACTGTACTCACCCTGACTTTGTTTCCTATGTGTCAGACTCATGACAGGCATTTTCTGAGATCCTGTATCACCATCATTGCATTGCTTCAACATTCTCTTTGCTGTAAAATGTCCATGTAACAGATGAGAAGAAAATTTGACTTTTTATTCAGACATGCAAAAAACTGTCATGAAACCCTGTCCAAAAAAAGAGCAGGGTGTCTCAGAAGTTGTGAACAAATCTAAATTGTAATTTCTCAATGCCCACCACGTGGATTGAAATTATCTATACAGCATTAAAAGCAGAATTTGGAGGAAATTTATTTGAAATATGAACAAATATGATGGGTAACAAAAAGATCAATTGGAGAGGGTGTTCTGAACATCACTTTTTCCACAAGTTTTGGTACAAATCATGCATTTTGAAAACACCACAAAAATTACCACCCATAGGAAGGGCACAAAATAAATCACTGATGTGTCCACAAACAACAAACAAACCGCTTCTGAAAGTACACAAAACTTCAGATGTGATGCAACCACACAAACACGAAGCTGCTCCAACAGAAATGTCAAAATGAGTGCTGTTCAGAAAATCATCACCACTCCTGCCTCACTGAGTTGTGTGCAGTGAACAATATATTTACAAAATTACCCCAGAATTCTGCTTTCAATGCTGTATAGATTGTTTCAATCCATAGGAGGGGTGCAGAGAAAATGCAATTTACATTAATTCGCAACTTCTGAGACACCCTGTACTTGATATAATTATAATTGTGTGACAAATGTTATGCCATTAGCTAGGATTTACTTCAGTACTTAATTAATGCAGGTTCCTCATGCATAAAAGCAGGTAAGGTTGTGGATGCTGGGGAAAAGGGATGCAGTTGCCCCTAACTTCCAAAAACAAAATGTACCAGAGGCTCATCAGTTTGAGGTAACATGTCAATGAAGGGAGAGAATCCTTGACTGCTTAGCAGCAAATCTTGTACCATCCATACCATGTGCATGGGGCATAAAACATCAAACCATATGGCATGATGTGCCTATCTCTTCTCCATCATGCTGTTCACAGCTTTAAGCCTGTTATTAGTTGCCATGCTCTTAAAACATTACAATACAGGGTTTGGAATTTGCTGGAGCCCAAAAGGTGGAGGTTCCAGTGTTATATACAAACTTGCATCTTGGAGTCTCAGACCCCATAGCTCCTGCAAATTTCAAACCCTGGAATATCAAAGTATGTGGTGCAGCATACTCACTGGCACTTTTTGATGTATCAGTAGGTTTTTGTTTTTCTTCCAAAGAGACTCTTGAACATTTGGAAGAATCTACTATTCTGGAAGCCAAAATCTTGTCACCAGACTCACCAACCAAACCGGAGGTTCGATCCTGAAAGAATTCCCAAGTAGCCTACTTTTGCAACATATCTCCTAAAAGGCAAAACTATTTCATTAGAAACAAGTATGTATGGCAAACCTTTTCATGGAATTTCCGGGCATGTTTTAGGATGGCAATCACATCACCCATGACTGTGATTCCCATTTCCTTAAGATATTCCTTGTTCAGATCCATGAGCATATCTTTCCTGATTCTGTTCTCATGGAAAATCACAGCATAGTTAGCTGCTATGCTGGCAGGCAGGTTCGCTCCAAGAAAAAAATCAATCCACTCAGCTGAAAAAAAAACATCCCATTTGAAAATTACTACATCTTATGCAAAGTAGGAGTCCTAAAATATCTCATTCCACAAAAAAAACTGTATTTGCAAAGCTCCTTCAATGGAAAGTATACACTGAAGAAGCTTTCCATTGAAGTCCTTTTTTTTCCCCACTGATCAGACTCATATGAGACTTTCAATGCTGATTTTACAGCAATCTTGTTGTCTTCTTTGCTTAGTTTACAATACTCTATGATTCTCATAGCAGTTTCCACATGACCCTAACAAATAAATCAAATGGATGATTATTGGTTAACCCATACAGCGATTTCATGAGTATACACATCCTTAAAATGCTAATATTTTCTACAAAAATACTGACAAGTAGAACATGTTTCCTCCAGTCCAAAATATATAATGTGAACAATTCAAAGAACAAATAATGTGAATTCAGTACATATCTCATTGTTTCTTCTTTGCCTATGCAGGGAACTTCTCCATTCATTCATGCAATTTCTTCCATGGTTCACTCTTCAATTTTATCATCAGTGATACCTCTATTAACTATGAGGGGCATTTGGAAAGTAAAGGGAATTTATTTTTTATTGTAAACTAAACATATCACAAAAAAACTGACATACAAATGAAAGTAATCAAGGCAATCTGAAATGAAAATAAAGGAAGACATATACTTTCACTTGAATGCAATTTTTTTGCATATTACATTTAGGTTACAAAAAAAAAAATTAATGTTAACTTCTGAACACCTATTGTATCTGGACCTCATGATCTCAATTACTCTCCTCCATTATGGGCTTTCTACTGACATCTGGAAACCCAAACTTTCATTCATATCTATCCTTCACTTCCTCATCCTTACCAATGCAAGTTCTCCGTCCCTCATTCTGAATTTCTTCATCTGAAAGAATTCATCCTCCCTTGAAAATTATCTTACAAGAGCCAATCAACTTTTTTACATTTTTGTCCTACGTGGTTTTCCTTCTGAGCAAGTCTACAAGACCTTGAGGAGAATCATGAATTCCTAGCCAACTGCTTCATCCTCAACTAATCCATCCATCTCATCCAACCAACTAGTCTCATCTCTTTCTGTCAATCTTCCATCATCAGAAATCTCCTACATCCCTTTGTGACAACCTATCACCCTCTCATCCACAATGACACAAACACCAACAACAACTTTACCATTACATCGTCTAAACCTGGTGCTGCTCCCATCTTCTCCTCTCTACCTCTACTTGCCTTCTGGTGGGACATAAATATTAATAATATTGCATCCCATCCTAAAATTTAGTCTCTCAGTTCATCTGGAACTATTTTTTAAGTTATTTAATAATTTCACTTCTCCCTTCTTTTCCTCCTCCTCCTTCATTTATCTATTCTTGCACAATCCACCTTTTCAAAGTAACTGTAGGAGAACCTGGAAATTGTTTGGATGACTGCTTCATGGGACATCTTTGTTCTATTTTCATTAAATCTTCTGAATCCAATAAGTCATGTTTCATTATTTCAAACAACTCCATCAACATCACAGAGCATGCTCTCCACCATTCAGACCTTTCCTAAGATTCTAATCAATCATAAGGGAATTGAGGAATTCTGACTTGGTACCACCTTCCCTGATGGGATTATCCCTCTCATCTGCTTTTGGCTTGGCTCTTCACCTTTCTTCTCTCTTTCTCTTCTTTTAGCTTGAGCTTTCCAGCTCTTTAGCCCCCTTGAGGTGCAACAGGCCAAATTCCTTGAAGTTCTACTGGCTGAAGCAATGAATTTATTTTTCTCTTATTTAAGTACAAGGTCATTTACAAATATTGTGGATCTCTAACCATTCCCAATTCAACAGCACCAGTACCCTTATAGTAGTGGGTGAACTCAACCTCAAATACCTGCAGCCCCAAAACTAATACCTCTACTCCTACCTCTGACAGCACCCTCCATGAGAATATTTTAAATTGCATTATACATGTTTTTCAATGGGCTCTATTGCCCAGTAGCTGCTCTCTCACTCAAAAACGGGCGTCGTTTCATGGGCCTAACTCCTAGATGTACCCTTTTGCCATTAAGGGCGACTGCGATTGCTATTGCTCAAGTTCCATTAACAACAGTGCCAGGGAAGCAGGGTCTATAGATAAAACGTCATTCCATAAGCACTAGTTAGTTGTGCCTTTCTCGATAAGTCCGCATCTCCACCTCCCGTAGTTTTGCGAGCTACACTTTTCCTTTTACTAATACAGGCAACCGTGTAGGTATTCTAGTGCGGTAGAGCTCCAGCAAATAGGCGGACCTTCTTAAGAGTAAGCATGATCCTAGTTGCTTTGCTAAGCAGTAATTACAATACGCTTAGGCCTACTATGACTTGATTCGAAAAACACTCACACGTCTTCATCGCCATCCTGGGAAGTCGTCCTAAAACAGCGAATAGGTCTAACTTTTCCCCGAAACAGGAAATCTCACAAATGGCCTGACGTCATTACTGAATTAGCTAACATGAGCACCAGCGGTCCAGCACACGACGAAAGTCCCATAGAGCTTAAAAGGACAGATTCACAATTCACATTCACAATGAGCCATGCATCCCCGGTTTGTTCATTCCGTACCTCTCGTCGGCTCTCGTCGTCGTAGGTCCGACGTACAGCGAGCAAAGGATGCCATAGAGATATGCCAACCAATATTTCCATCCTCTATCTGCTAAAGTAAGACACAGAGTGGGAAAGGTATCACAAAAAAAACATTTAAAACTAATTTTTTATGATTTTGAAAGAGGTTCCTCTGTCTAGACTGCGTGCTAGCCGAATATGTGCACGCCTTTTAGCGCCAGGGAGGGGCAGCAACACTAAGTTATTGACATGGCGGCGCTCTTGTTCCCGTTGTGCTTCTCATGATAAGGTCCATAGTCTAGCTGTAAAATTGCAACCATGTATTGCTGAACTCCTTCAATCTCTCCTCTCTCCAGGGAAATGAGCTGGTTGTCTGGGTGGGCAGAGAAGGCTGAAGAGTTTCTAAATCGTGTGGATCAGGGGGCAGCACAGGCCTTGCAAACGGACACTGGTTTATTGAGTTCTACATTTGCAGTGCCAAGTGCACCAAGTAATTATGAAACCGAGAAAGAAGTGGGTGCTGATGCTCAATCACAGCCATCAGCGTACGTTGAAGCTCTCCCA
Source organism: Darwinula stevensoni (assembly GCA_905338385.1). NCBI lineage: Eukaryota > Metazoa > Arthropoda > Ostracoda > Podocopida > Darwinulidae > Darwinula > Darwinula stevensoni. Next base: position 24,589 of record CAJPEV010001730.1, on the reverse strand, counting down.
GGATCATCAAACAATGAAATTTACCTCAATTTGAAGGACGTTCTGGTTTGAGCTTCACAATAAAGAGGCCGATGTGAATTTGATATCGGTAATCTGTTTCTTCCTACAGACCACGGAAGAATCTAACACCAGCGTCCAGTGTCCCACACAACCTGTCATCTTATTGGGATTCAGCTCATCAGAAATCCAATTCTTCAGCTAACAGAAAGGATAGCCCCATTCATCGCCCCAAGCCTAAGGACGACGAACTAATGGAGTATCTCAACAATCCTGATTCAGTGAATCCAAGTGCCAAGGTTATAATTTTATTATTATTTAGAAATGGGTACTGTAGGCATAGCTTACTAGTGTAAATGCCCAATACTGATTCTGCACTATTAACACCCCTTAATCTTATTAGTCTGAATCAACATCAACCTTTGGAGAATCAGTAGTTGATGCAGAAGTTACTCAGGAGCAGTTGCTCCTAGGAGCCATGGAACAGATTGGTAAATATCTTCCCAATCCTCCCCCCTCCATTTGTTATACAAAAATATGGTACACTTTCTCTTTCTTTCCATTAGAGATGAAAACTGACGTTGAAGAAGCAGAGACCTTGAAGACCAATCGTAGTGGTCACTCAGGCTTAGGTGAAGGATTTCAGCCAAATTGGCAAATGTCCAGGGAGAATGAAACCAGTCCTCCAGTTATGGATGAGAATTCCCTCTTAAGGAGTGAAGTCAACTCTCTTAATGAAGAAATGAACCAATTGTTGAAGAGAGTCAAGGATCAGGAGCAAGGTAAGATATTCATTCCTCCTACCCTAAGAATATAGGCATGAGCATATCAACCTCTAAAATCTTTTTATAATGAAACAGAGAATAAAAAAATGGAGAAAACTATAGAACTCAGCAAGTCAGAAATGAAATCCAAGCAAGCAATCATCAAGGAGTTGGAAGCCAAATCGAGGGATATGACTGATGCACTTCAGGCCAAGGACTCTCAGCTGGCTGTGCTTAGAGTTCGCCTTCAGGAGGCAGACAGTGACCTCAAAATCAAAGAAGATTTTTTGGAGAAACTTCGTCAGGAGAATCAGATGTAAGTGGAAGGCACAATTTCTAATGGATGGGAAGGTTATCACTTGGTAGCCTCTTTCATATGTATTTTTGTATTTAATTTAGGATCATTCAGGCCAGCAGTGAATCAAGTGGTTTACATAATCAAGCTCTGGAGTCTCTCCAGGGAAAAGTGGTCGAGTTAGAGGCTGCTTTGGAACGAGAGCAGTCTGCTCATCGTGCTGCCCAAGCAGAGGCTATGCAGAGGTTTTCCATTTGCTTTCAAATGCATCATCCAATAGTAGTTTCTTTAATGCTGTATGCATTCTATTCCTATCAGGTCATCTCAGCTGGAGGAGGAAAAAGCAGCTTTATCTGCCACCTTAACGGAAATGCAAGGAAAGATGAAAGAAAGCAAGGAATGGGCAAGTGAACTGAGTGCTCGCTTGCAACGGGAAAAGGAGAGCAAAGAAGCTGCCCAGGAAGAATATGCCGAGTACAAGCAGAAAGCACAACGGATACTACAAAGTAAGGAGAAACTGATTTCTAGTCTAAAGGAAGGCAACAAGGCAGATGGATCTGGAGTGGACAGCAAGGAAGTGGAGTCACTGAAAATGGAATTGGATCAAATCAAGTAGGAAAGCAGGTGCTGATAAGGACAGTGAGCTGCATAGATGTGTATTTGACAATCTTTCTTGGCTTCAGACAGGAGAGAGACCTGCTGCGTGAAGAGATCCAGCAGACCCAGGTGACTCTGCAGCAGTTGAAAACTCAGCTCTATGAGCAAGAAACTACAATTCAATCTGATGCAGCTGCAGCACATGAGACTCAAAGGACTCTAGAAGACAGCCTCAAAGATGAGAGTCATAAGAAGGAGGAATTGGAAAAAGAGTGTAAACACCTGAATGAAGTGAGTTGTGTGGATGCTCTCCTGCATTACCAGGGTTTAAAGCGACAGAAGTTTATTGCAGAGTCTTAGTTGTCGATCATGTTGCAAATCTTCAACAACTGAATAATACTGGTTTTCTTTTGAGTTGATAGTACTTGGCAAATTCATGTCATTTCAATGCCTTTTTTTGTAGCTTCTCTTTTGTTCATCTGAAGCAGATTGTACCCCAGCTTAACAAATAACATAGATTTTATTTAACAGGAAATCCAATACCTGAGAGATGAACTTCTGAAGCAGAAGACAACACTCTCAAGTCGAATTGATGAGAGAGAGCAGGAGATAGGACGACTGAGACAACAGCTCACTGCCAAGCAACTGTCATCAAGTTCTACAACGGAATTGGAGGCTCGACTCCAAAGTCTCACAGAGAGTCTCATACAGAAGCAGACACTCATTGAAACATTGAGCACTGAGAAGAACTCTCTGACTCTTCAACTGGAACGTCTTGAGGTATGGTGTCAGCACAGAGCAATGAAGTCTCCCAGTGGCAGACAGACATTTGCTTTCAACAATAATGAAATTTTCTCTTTTAATCACTTCCACAGGATCAAGTGAAAAGAGATGGCCTGTTTCCTCGCCCAAGCAGCTCCTTCATCAACATGAATTCAACCGATGATGGTGACTGACTGCAAATTTTTTTTTTATGCCATCTAAACCTGAATTCATTTTATGTCCTTTCTTTTTAGCAAAGGCTCAGTACCCAAGCTTCATGATTGAGAACCCATTTGATAGTGGGGTTACCAGGCGTGTTAAAAGGGCCTACAGCACTCTGGACCGCTTCAGTGTTCGCCTGGGGCGCACTCTCCGTCGTTACCCCATGGCTCGGACCCTCATCATCATTTATATGGTTAGTGAACACAAAAAAAGTTGAAATAATTAACTTAATTTTTAAGCATTGAAATGATTTTTTTTTTCAGATCCTCTTACACTTATGGGTGATGATTGTCCTGTTGACCTACAAGCCTGAGATCCATAATACTAATTTCTCTCCAGAGCCCATTCCACCCAAGCCACTTTAAAAAATAACTTCAGCTTATTTCAATACCTTCTGTATTTAAGATGAATCTATTGTACCACATATACAGTTCACTTTTTCTCATATATTGAACTATGCAATCGTAAAAATCTCTGAAGAAGTTGGAACAAATCAATGGAATGTGGAGTTGCCAATCAAGGAATGTGTAGGTTCATGGTCTCTGTGTGATAAGTTCATTGAAGGTGATGGTACAATAAAAATGATATTTTCATGCATGAAGGTTGACTAAGTGTTTATGCATAGCAATGTACTGTTTTCACAAATGTTAGGCAAAGCTAAAAAAAAAAAAAAAAAGACACCAGCTGAATGATTTCCACCCTATCCTGATTCTCACAGACCTCAAACAGCATCATCTTGGAGTTGATCATCTCATCTAGGTTGTAATTCCTTCCCTTAATGAATGTAGCAAAATTCTGACCTGATGGTCAAAGTGTATAATTGAAACTAGACATGAAGAAAGGGTGCCAAAGTGTACAAGGTGTCCACAGTGAAACATGAATTTCCATTCCAAGGCATCCATCATATACCAGTGCATTGCATTAGATTGTGAAACTTGGAAAAATCCTTTCAAGATGCCATTTACATTCATATCCAAAATTGTTTTTGAAGGGTATGCAATTTTTCTAATCAAACTCTGCATTCCACATGTAGCTACCCCTTTTGAACAGGAGCAACTAATTTAATTATTTTTCTTTACTCTTATAGGTATTGATATCCCATCAAATGTGTCCAAGTCCACAAGGGTGGAACAACTCACATATACCTCACCACCATTATGCATTATCGAATGCAAAGCCGCTCAGTTTCTACCACTTATCATGCTTAATTCAGAATATATAATTGTATAACTTGATTTCCTCAGGCTGGGTTGCACTGAACTGGTTTCTGACATTTATTAACTAATTAACAAAATATAAGCATTTTCACTGTGGTCACAATGTACTGCTAAAAGAGAGTAATCGTTGGATGCCTGTGAAACATGTTTTAGACTTCAGCAACCCCCTGAATAAAGAAAGCAACTGACTTATTTACTTGGACTGTAGAAGAACTGCATCAAATTTTTTCTTCTGGAAGCAATTAGTATGGGATTGATACACGAATACAAACACCTACATTCATTGACTAGACAAAGGAATTAATTTGCAATGGATGGTCATGCTGGTATAGATATTAAAAACACTCCATCACTCAAAGAATGGCATGCATACTCTTTGTCTCAGGATAAGTAAAGATCTTTAGTACTCATTAGGGAACATTTTTCTTGGAAGTGGCCAGGATCTTTCAGATGCAATGCATCATGCACAGTTCAGCCTTCAATCCTTTCTCATTCTGCTCTTTCCCAATGATTACTTGTATAAATGGCACTCACTAGATATCAGTTATGCATCAAAGGAATTTCACTAAAACATACAATGAAATCCTACAATCCAAATAACATCGCATATGCTGGTATGTTCTCAAGGGAAAACCTCATTTGTATGATACATTGCATGATCATGAGGATCAATTATTGGCCTGAGAGATTGTAATTTCAGTCTAATAGGAAAAGCCAACTTGCAGATCCCTGGGCAGTGTCTATTCATTATGTTTCATCATGACAGACTGTTCTGATCCTTTGTCATATGCATTATTAAGTTGCAGACTCTGGCAGTCTGTGATTAGTTTCAGCCAGAGTGGAAAATGAATTAGGTCATTCAACACAATGAATCAGTGAATGATTGAACTGTTACTCATTCTATGCTAGACCTTTAAATTATGAAATATTTGCCTATCAATCAAAACTTTCAAGAGCAACTGCTTCTCATATTCAAAATCAAGCCTTAAACTCAAAAACCAATGAATGACATCCCTATCCTTTAATATCTGAGGTCACATTTTCCCTGCCTGTAATGGACTCTTAATCAAGCTCCTACCTGACAAATAAATGGCTAGAGGCCTAACTCTTATCACGATGGCCTTAGCCCAAGACAAAGAGTGGAAAAACCTTGCACAGAATAGGGATCTGATATAAAATGGTGCCAGGGGGTTCCAATTTCATTGCAGGCTTCTCACAGATCCACCTGATCACTCCTATAGGGGTAATTTTCCACATGATCTTCACATTACAATACTTTCTTTAGGGATCAAACAAACAAAGCAATAGCAATCTGGTTGTTGATCTAACTCTACATCATTTCAACCTGGCTTTCCAAAATGGGCTTGAGATCAGATCCTTTGGAAATCTGGCTGGTGCCATAATAATAATGGAATTCCAAGCTTTCCACTACTCCTGTGCATTACAAAAAACCATATGCATTCCAGGAGCAGAATAAAACAAAACCACAGAGCAGTTTAATACAGGTTATCCCAAAAGTCACTTTACACTTGACACTGAACATATTTTGCATGTTGAAAATTAATTATTTATCATTTACAAATTATTATTCATAAATGACAATAATTATAAATAAATCATTTTCAAACATGTGAATTACATACTGTGTCAATTGAATTTTGGGATACCCTGTATATAATGACAAGATGCAAAATTGAAGTTTCCTCAGCGGAGATCAGGATTCTCATTGAGGCCCTTCTTGACTCGAAGCAACAATGTGGTATACCATTGATCCATGCGGGATACAGTATCATAGTTTTTCACTGCCTCGCTGAATCCATCTGCATTCTGCTCCTCTATACAGCCAATCAGACTCTAGAAAGATAAATATCACAAATCCAGAAAATTTAGAAATTACCAATCCCCTCTCAACATGTTTAATAACCATTATGCATACTTCTTTTCTCTCTAACAGAACTGATACAATTAGGGTCAAAAGTCCATAACATGTGCTATGTCTGGGTAACTGTCAAATGTACTAGGTGATACAGTCAGTTGAGAGGTTTATCTCAGCATCTGTGGGTTATATGACCTTGAATCTTGAAGCAGTTCAAGAGGAGGATTATGGGTCCATTATCATCTACAAGGGGTGAAAAAATTTGATTTATTGTGGCTATAAAAGCATTCTGCAAGGGCACTCATGCCAGCTGCTCATGAGATCAAATTGCCAGAGAACTGGCAGAACCTAAAGACTTATTATCCCATGTGGTCACTGCTCCTAAACCTCCATGTTGTAGTTGGGTGTACATAATCTACAGTCATAAGTGTATACTCTCGTTGAGGAAAATGGTGGACACTTCAAACATTTATTAAACTAGCACCTAGTCCATCTATATTCCATTAGTACCTACATATGGCACCCATGCATGTGTGATTATGGTATACCCATAATCCAAAAGGGATTATAACCTGCACTACCAAGATTCAAGGCCAATGACTCATAAGATGGGGTAAACCTCTTTGAGTGGCTAGTTTGACCAAATGCTCACCCTGCATATTTTCATGACCTCAGTTTGAACCAGTGTGAATAACTTTGGCAAATACTTGAACTACTACTCACCTTGATCAGCTTAGCTTCACGTGAGTCTTGAAATGCTGGATACATCTCCTCATACTTTTGGAGGGCAATTTGGGCATTATGTGCATCCACACAGAGGTGACAAATCAAGGATCGGAAAAAGTACTCTTTTGCACTGTATTTGAGAAGAGAACTTTCCAGTGAGTTGGCAGCCACCTGGTAACAAAAGCATACAACATGAAAAGTGAGAATATTGCACAAGTACTCAAAATTAGGATAACACTTCCAAGAAAAATATAGCAGCCATTCAGAATTCCATTAAATGTGAGAATACTATCCAGTCAATAAGGACATGATTTGAATGGCCACATGTAAATTATGCAGTGAGTTCCATTAAAAATCACATGAAATCACTGTCATATAGTATATCTCTTAGGCACAATATCTCATGTTTGGCTGCTGTAGTTTTTCTCTATCACAATTTGTAGAAATTAAGAAACATATACATACTAAATTACTCAAAAAATTGCAATGCCAAAGTAGTTCATCAAAGGTGAAAGCTAACTAACATTTGTTGACATGTAATTAGCACCTTCATTCACACCAGATGAGATCACTCACTTGTTCATAAATTTGGATGGCTCTATCATATTTTTCCAGTTGAGCAGCAAACTGGGCAACTTTCAGCATGCATTTGTTAGCAGAGCTGCTGCTTTCTTCCCCCTTGAAATAATCAGCTGCCTTCTCATAATGCTGAATGGCCTTCTCCAGATCGAGAACTTCTGTCTCATACAGCTCAGCTATTGTCTGATGATGCTTGGCAGCCATGGTGAATCTACCCATATCTGTGTAGATCTCTATGGCCTTCAATAAGCAGCTGATTGCCTCTACAAAGAAAATGGAGAAACAATGACATGTTTTTCACTTCCTTTACCTTACAGAGCAGCTTTAATCCTTTAACACATTCATGGACACCTGGATTTTGGCTTGAGACCCAAAAAAATGCTGCTGTATTTCAAGTGGGCTCAACTGTAATAACATTTCAAGTCACTTATGTCCCACATGTTCTCATTGATGTAGTCCCATCAGATACATGGGCAACAATAGCTGTCTTGTCCCACAGAAGGACTGCAAGGAAGATTGCTATGGCTGTCTTGTCCACAAATGTGTCAAAAAAAGGGCTTATTTTTCCCTCTAGGCCTACCATTTGCATCAGATTTCCTATAGCAAGTTGCAGCATCAACATAAGAAGTGGCTGCTTCATGCCTGGTACCACTCTTCAGATGAAGGGAAGCGGCTTCACAAAAAGCATGTCCAGCAGAACTCCATTTCTTTGCCATTTTGAAAAGGTTGGCAGCTCTCTGATACAGTTCTACTGCTTCTTCCCCTCGTGAGCCACTGCAATAAAAAACAACAGAGAATGCTAAGATATGGCAATTTTGCTCCTGATATTGTTGAATTGTCACATTAGAAAGAAATGAGGACATGACATCAGCATCCCAACAAGAAAAATTAAACAATTCCATGTCAAGGGCCTTGAATAAGCCTTGATATTTTTCTAACTTCTAATACTAAGCCTCTAGGTCTTCTATGAAACTGGCATAGATATACCTAGGCCTACCATACATTTTATGCTACCTTAGGGGCATAGGATGTGTGGGCTTACGTGAGGAATCCAAAGAAGCCTTTTCCACCACCTGTTTTCCTCTTGGCCTCAGCCATGAGGTCCATTGCTTTCTTCTCATTATCTTCCATGTCTGCCTTTTGATAGGACAAAGCCGACTTAATATCAGGGCCCGCGTTAGGCCAAGCTATTAGGCTCAACCAAGTTACAACTTTTCAGTCCTGGTGTTTGATTAGTCCAGGTTAGGACAATGCACACTTGTCCTCCCCTTTCACTGAGCTTCCTGCAGAAAAATCCAGATTCACCTTTGTTATCTAAATGAATGCATGATTGAACATCTAAGTCGAGGGCTAGTCTAGGTAGTATTTTTTTGTCTTGTGAATGCAATGTAAACATCACCAGCATGACAAAGTCTTCATCTTGTGAACACTGAAGTCTAAAGACACCCACTGCTACTGAATCCAACAGCACAGGTATGTGCAGTAGGCATAATAGAAATCATGTGCATGGAATGAATGCTGCAAAGAATTACCCCAAGGGAAGACAGTGTTGGTCTCCCCAGTGATGTAGAGCCTATGACCTGCTGCAATAACCATGACTTTATGTTTGAGTAGCTTGCCATTTATTAAGGTACTTACAAAATGATCAGACCACTGCTAAACTCCTTTGACCGTTGATGTTTCCTTGGCCTGTTCCACACTTCCATGGTGAACGCATGGACTTAATAAAAATTTATATTTATCCAAACTCAGCCAATAAGTGAATGAGAGCATCACAGACATTTGCCTGGTCCTGAGTGTTCTGACACCTAATAATAAAAGCAGCACCTGGCATTAAATTGAGTTTGCCTTATAGCCTGCTATGGCTTTCTACTGAGAATTCTGAATGACTAATATGAGTCAAATAAAAAATACATGTCTATTCGAAAATGTCAGGTTTAACAAGGATGGGATTGAACTGAACGCCTTAAGTAAGGCTGAGACAGAAATGGCTGTGTACAAAACTGGCTTGTGTTCGCAAGGCAAATTCGAGGCGTGTTCACAAGGCGAATAAACACACCTAACGTTAACATCCTACGATAACTGGGCAAGGCCGGGGCTTACACCTTACGCCTAAACGCTAACGCTACCGTTAACTAGGTCTATGAAAGACGTTTCATGCCAATCTCTACCTAAACGAAATCACGTTACCATCGAATTCCTAATATGAACTTGTTTGAAGCATATTAACATTGCATTCATATTCATACAGGAAAAACTATTCTGAAGGACATCATAGGCTTGGCTATTTTACTGCGAGCAAATGAGCCTTTGGAGAGGTTCAGACAGCGACAGCAGTAATACTCTAAGTTCACAACCTTGTTGAGGCGAGCCATTTCGATTTGGCAGTGGCGCATACTCTCCATCTATCGAGGTGAACAGCAGACTGCCGTTCCTCGCACTTGCGATAGATGCCGCCTTTTCGATCTCATCGTGTTTCAATCAGGTTCAGTTCACAGGATAATGCATGTACAGGTACGAGACGTGGTTACAATGTTTTTGGATACTACAAGCAAAATCTAATCAAAGCAATTTTTGCCTGAATATGCAAAACTCATTCCTACTTCGAAATGACTTTCCATCAGTGATTGACATACCTGCGGTTTCGGATTGAACTCGCGGATCCATAGGAGCGCTTCCATGGATTAGAGGTTGTGACACCTTCCACAAGGGTGGTTTTTCGGATCATCAAACGGAGCGGATCATCTGGAAGTAGTGCTGTCTCCGTTCTCCACTACCCGAGGGGGGACAAATATAATCTGAAAGCAGAGTAATTGATAATTTAAAAAATTGGATAGAAGGACGGCCCTAGTGTACATACGTCAGCGGCATATGCTCAGCCGTATATGCACTAGTGCCATCTCTAAATTTTTTATATACTGCACACTAAAGTGATTTTCGAGTGACTGCATATCCCCTCCCTCAGCTGCGGTGGAAGCGGGAAGTTCTCATTCTCTCTTCAGACACTGATCTAGCCAGGTGCAGTTATTTTGAGGCTGCAGATTTTGCTCAAGTTGCATGACATATGGGGGCGTCGTTCAGAAGGGGGTAGGGGACGCAATCGATCGAAAATCAATGTATGCATCATTCAATTGGAAGCTGAAACTGACGTCAATTGTAGAAACCTGCAGGGGAAGACCCTGAAGAGTGTGGCCCTAATCACCGGCCACAATTAGTCTTTCAGTTTAACCCTTTCAGACCTGAATTAAGGCCACTATCGAAATAATATATATATTTGCATTTTTGAGCTCTTTCGGTATCGTAAATTAAATTTTTGTGTTTTATATATCGTTTTTATAAATTTACTATATCATATCATATATATTAAATTGCATATTTAATTATATAACTGGAGATTACAAAATTGACGGGTGAAAGAAGACCTCCGATGGAATTGAGCCATGCACAATTGCGCCCATTGTAGTGTAATATGGGGCGCAAAGTCACGAGAATCCAAAGAAATTACCATAGACGCAATGAAAATGCAATTTCCATTGGAATGGACGCCAGGTCTAAAAGGGTTAAAGGACACATCTATATCAGCAGATTCTTTCGTGCCCTCCGTTTTCGATATCGTTGGGCGTGCGCATGTGACAGCCAAAAACGTGATGGGTAAATGACATTCTGCATTCTATTCAATACAACACCTTCACTTGAGGTTTCCACTACGGGCAGCAGGCTCAGACTGCAGTGGAATGATATGCTTTTATATATAGGGTGTCTTGATTCTTTTATGAGATGAAACGTGTGCCAATTAGAAAAGATGATTTGGTAGTGGTGAACCTAATTCATAGCTACAGTAGAGGAATTAGTCATTATGGCCAGGAAATATCCCCTTCATCCCCAACCTTTTCCCCCTTGAATGGAAACACTCTAGGCGTCAAGGTATTTTATTTAACAACACTTTACCTTCAGAGTTGACAATTTGACGTCGGTAGTTGCTAAAATATCGTAAAGGTTGAGGATGAGCGTTTGCTAAATGGAAAGATTGCGTGACGATTGAGTGATTGCAAATCAACTCACGACTGTCCCTTCATGGAAAAGCAGTTATGTTCTCGGGTCTGTTACTCATAAGAAATAAAATTATTTTGAAGGTTTTCTCTCTGAAGTTCTCTCTCTCTCTCCCCCTTCTCTTTTTCTCTCCCCCTTCTCTTTTTCTCTCTCTCTTCCCACCCCCCCCCTAAGGGTCAGAGGCAGAAAGGAGAAGTAAACAGTAGAAATGTCAGAGGGAGGGATGGAGGGGGGGGGTGGGGGGGGGG
>CAJPEV010001730.1:0-13041 GCA_905338385.1 Darwinula stevensoni | reverse complement strand
CCCCCCCCCCCCCCCCCCCCCCCCCCCCCCCCACCCCTCCCCTCCATCCCTCCCTCTGACATTTCTACTGTTTACTTCTCCTTTCTGCCTCTGACCCTTAGACAAAAAACAAGCCAAGGCGACTCAATTTGTCAAGGTGGAAAGATATTGTCGATTTGTCTGTTCACTCTATTGGACTTATGACGTGATACAATGGAGCGCCCCTTCATTTTAACACTATCCTTACCAGTGCTTTTATTTTATAAGGGCGGATTTACCCGCGTGAGAGATCACCTTCATAGACATCCCATGTCCGTGAGAGCACAAGTGCGTTTCCACGAAATCCACGAAATGAGATTCATCTTTCTCGCATTTTCATGCGAGTGAGAGATAGAGGGGAAACGGGTGCTTGCGAATAGGTAGCGTTCATAAAGGCGATGCGAGAGTGAATTCGGAATGACTTCGAACTTTACTCATTTGAATCTACTTCTAACTTCATACGAACTTGTTCACAAGTTGGAAACCTCACTTTTAATCCCTTGCAAGAGTGTTTCTCAATCGCCTGTCCCTCGTTGGTATTTTCCCAGCCCTCAAGAAGATAGGTAAATTATGTTATTATTACCAACGAAATTTCTTATTTAAAATGAATTACATTCTATCTTGATCCGCTCCCACAACCGGTTTCTCCATACAAAGCCCGTTATCCTGAAATAGTCACTTCAAGTCATATTCTAGAGGAAGGGGAAAGAAGGGCGCAAAGGAATGAAGTAAGAGAGGAGGTGATAAGGAGATTAGGGGGTGGACACGTGATGGAAACTGTGAACCTGCCTGTCCGAAACTACGAGAATATCGAACCCCTCCGTGATGGCACGAAGATTGAGAAGCACTGCCTTACGAACATTGCGAATCCGAATCTGTACGAAGCTATTCTGAATCCTTCGTACAGTGAAAATCGGTTCATTTATTAGTGCAGGAGTGTCAATACTTTAGCCGGACCCTCACACGAGCCTTCCTTTCCTCTCTCAGATCTAAAAAACGAAGCACCTCCTGTATAATTCTTCTACTTCTTGTAGTTACTTTGGCCAATTCACATCGATCAGGCATCATGACCTGCAAAAGTCATCTTTCTGGGTTTTTACGTTTCCGAGATCATTGAAGTCTGAATTGCAAGAGGGCGATTTCACTTTATTATTTCTAACACAGTTCTGGAAACTTGAAGGTAAGGTTCACCCATTCTGTCAGCAGTTTCTCGTCAGATTACATAGAAATAAAAGCGTCCAACACTGAGTGCAAGAAGAGATTTAGAGTGTTTACCCAGATAATAACTTACTAAATATCGAATGAAACCTCATTTCAAGCTCTGTTGATCACATTTTTTTTTAAATAAAAAATATCACCCTGAAGTTATGGCATGCTGAACGTGGCCATGCTGACTGTCACCTCTGCCCATAACTCGACTTGGTTTTTGTGGATTGGACCCATTTAATGCGTTCCATATTTGGCAATGAGCCTTCACCTTTGACAATACAGTATTACAATGTACAAGATGTCCCATCCAGGCCACCTTGTTGGTCAATCATTACGTGTAGACGGGGCTGAAATATTTTTTAAATTTCCGCCGAAATGGAAACTTTTCAGACAGGGCATCCTAGACCTGTTGGACATGCACTTTCAGTGGGGGAAAAAAAAAAAGAGGAAGACGCTGATTCTCCTGGCCCCCCCAGATACTGTCGTTCGCAATCTAAATATTTTCCTCGATCCGAGATTATCTTAACCCTGCATTCTGGCTTCCTTGACGTTTGTGCCTGCGTCCTTAAACTACTTGATTGTACGATAGACGGTGCCGACAGTTCTGCTTTTGCGAGGCATGGAAGCCACAATTTGTTTCCTTTCTTACACTCTTAGATATGAGTGAACGATTTCCGAGAAAGGGAGCGAAACTGGGGTTTGCAATTTTACTCTCTAAATACAAGGAAGTGCAGCCGCTCACCTCTCTCTTTCCTGAGAATAACCATCAACTTTTTCAACTACCTTGAAAAGTACTCTCTCTCCTTCGTTTTGTGCTCTTAAAAAAGTTATGGATTCTACTCATATTAAAGGAGTAGTTATCGATTGTACTTCCTCGTTTTTAGGGAGTAAAATCGCTAACTCTAGTTTCGCTCCCTTTCTCAGAAATCACTCACTCTTTCCTAAGAGTGTAGAGTGCTCGCGGCGTAGAGCATAAATTATGTCTCGGTCACGGGTTCAGTTAGGGTATATTTGGAAAATAGGCTATAACTTAAAGGTCAAAATGCCCGTTTTACGTTTGACAGGATTCATGAGGGGCCTAATTTGGACCTGACGCCCCTTTCCTGCTGCTGAGATCTCACATTAAATCACGCACGGAACAATCACACTTCCACATGCCCATATGTTTTGACTACGACATGCCACAGCGACATGCTTATTCACTTCCTTCGATTCTGGAGTGACATGAGTCATTTGGAGAGATAAGGTATTCCCCTAATCCGAAGCAGCTCAACTGTACTATAGTCGTCTCAAACTTGGGCACCGATGCAAGCGACCTACCCTGTACCTACCGTAAGCGTTCAACCGATCATAACCTTGCAGTCTGAAATTTGAAAGATCTTGAAATAGGCTTTCAGGTGATGCTTAATCTTTCACTTTTTCATTATGGATACTTCATGTTTTCTGTGGAACATCTGGGTGGCTTTTTAGCCAACCCTGTAGATAACGCCCGACTTAGTTTTCATCGGATATATTGCAACAAAAAAAAGTAGGCAAAGGGGGAGCGGTGCTAGAAGAAACCTTGGGACGGGTCGGACGGGGACGCGAAGCGTGGGTCCGTCCTTTGCATCGGTCTTCTACGAAATGTTTCTTGACGAATAAATTCCTCACGAGGAGTGGTCGTGTCGCATTTCTGAGGAATAAGTGTGGACCATTTTCTAGAGTTCCACCTCAGTCAGATCCTTCTTTTCGTGAAGAAGGATGATTTGTAGACCACCACATCTTCATTTCTCCATCTGATTCTGGTTATTTAACCATAAATCAAATAAAAAGAAACTGATGAAAGAGATGGATTCGCGCTGGAGTATTGGAGGGACGGTGAACTGTGGAGAATGGGGGGGAAGTGGGGGGAAAGCGAGTAAGCAGGAGATAAGTGGTCCAACATCCATTCCCTCTTGGCCCCATTATATGCCCATTTTTAATTCAAAATTGGCAATAATGTGTTTTGTCGCGTTTTTTTTGCAAAGAAGACAGCCTGTATCTTGCCAACTGATGTATGTTTATCAATTATCGTTATGTTCAGAGCGCTATTCGAAATGTATATATAGGAATATAGAACCAGCCTTCCCCTCTAGCAAGAATCCGGAAAAAAATAATAATAAATAAAAGCAGCACACCTTTCATGTATCTCGGGATTACGGATCAAACGATAATGTCATTGGGTTCAACCGATACCATGCCTCAAGTATCACTCTACGACTGCGATCGGCAACAGGCAGCCCGCGAAGGCTCGGCTATCGCACAATACGGTCTGACTGTAGACGTTCGACTGGACATTTGACATTAGACGTTCATTAAAATTTTCATTTTAATAACACTTGATAGGTGTTGGCCCACGAACGTGCAGCATTCTGTCATCTGACCCCCGTGAAATTCAGTTGCCGACCACTGTCCTACGGCCTCAACGTGACTCAGAAAATGTATCTCTTATCTCCATCTTCTTCATAGAGGACCTCCTTTTCAAAACATAAAGAGGTCATTTATGATCTCATCCTGAGTGGTCCCGTGTTGTGTGAGTGTCCAATTTCGTTGTTGGAGATAACTCAAAGATATCACATTTTTCGCTATAAAAATAGGTACGTGGACACATGAGCAGGATACAGGCGGATTTATTTTTATTCGTGTCGAAAAACACTATTTATAGCTAATTTTGAATTGGCAATAAATTGTGGAATAGCAGGATTTGTTAGGATGAGCGTCGGAGGACAACCATCTCCCACAAGACTTCCAGTCCTCACCGTCCACCCTTCCACTATTCCAACGCCACCCCTTTTAACTTTTCTGCTTAAACGAGGAAAACCCAATCAATAAATATGGTATATAAATCAATAATAATATATCATTCAACTTTATCGACTACCTCTACATTAATAATATGGCAACGTATATCCCCCCCCTTTTTTTTAAGCGATTGTTGGACGAACCCAGGTCACTCCTGGACTGGGTTCGTCTAGCTTCCAAGCGTTTTAATAATGGGCTGCCGTGAGATTCTGCCTCCCTCAGCCCCGAGTCCTTTGTTCTCGGACCCACGCAGCTCGGGACTATAGGTCATCCCACTTTCGGAGTTTTCCACGTTCGCCAACCAGAGAGCGGATAAAAGAGGAAAGAGCCTGCTTCTTGAAGTTAACCTTTCGAGGATCAATATTTGAAGCGAAGTAACGAGACCGAATTGATGAGGGGCGGTACGTCGCGAACTCGTCTTATGCAGTTGCATTTCTATCCGTGTAACGATTTCTCTCTTTCTTGCTAATGCGCCGTGATGAGGGGGGAAAAGAGAAAATGAATGATAATAGGCGTTTGAAGAGGGGGCAGAATGCAACACCTGGAGGGTGGAGTTATGACTGATGCGTTATGTCACGTCCCCTCAACGAGAGACAGTATCCAGGGCTCACACTCTCATTCCATAGATTCCAACCACGCAGACCCCACAGCGATTCTTTTTCAGTCAAGTCGTATATAACCGTGCACTGAGGTGAGGCTGGGAGGGAGAACGCGAGTGATGGATCACGCGAAGATTTTTTATGCAGATTAAACCGTGCATATGTGAGGGAAACTCACGAAAGCAATAGAGTTGATGCCTACCAATTTACATATGATAGATTGCTCATTCCCAGGACGCGTGGTTTCTGCCTAATTAAGTCTCTAATGAACGGAAGACCGAGGGAGGGGTCGCATTCGTGACACGACTTCCCGGCTTCCCACTAGAAACTCACATCCAGAAATTGAGAGAAATTATCACAATTTCCATGAACCTTGACGATGCAGACGCTTCTCGAGCGCATTCGACTCAACTGCGAGATCAAGTTTCTGACTTCTCGGATCTCACTTCTTGGCTGCCTTCATACATTTCGTCCCCATTTCCCTTCGCAATTCTCCAAATGAGGAAAATCTGCATGAAGTCCCTAAAACGACTTCCTGCAGACATTTCTCTCTCTTCCATGAGGTTTGAGATTCTTGGGTCGTGATTCGAATTGCATTCAAGTGGTTAGGTATTCAGATCCGATTCCATTTCTCTGATCGAATCCAGCATTCACCTGAAAACAAGCAATCGCTAACTCCAGTTTTCCTTTCATTGCACTGTGAGAAGAGAAAAAATAGGAAAATTACCCACATTTTCTCTTCTCTTTCGAAAAATGAGCAAAAAAAAACGAGGAAAACTGGAGCTAACGCTCGCCCCTTTCTAATAGTGTACAGTAGGCTTACTCGGAAAAAAATTCGCTTGTCGTTTATTCTGATTAAAGAAAGGTTAACTCAAGACATCCGCATAAAAATGACATCTTATTCGGGTTTCCATTTTGACACTCATATCTCATTCTAGGAGTTCGTTGCACGAGTCTTCATATTTCGCGTAAATCGTGTCCGATACTCTTTCAGAACTTACAGGGCTGTTTTGATTCCCTCTCCAGATTCGGAATTTATTTTCGAGATTTAATTGTCCTTCCTGCAGCCGGAATTCGAATCCGACTCGATTCCCAAAAGGATGGGAAGTTCTAAGACCTGAAATCAAAATACGAATCCCATGAGCTAAATGCTTTGGGGTTCAGACCCAAGATTCGTCCATCACTGTTTCCTGCAATAAAGCAAATCTTGGTTTCAGCCATGTGGAAAAAATGTCGAACTCAATATCGACGAAGGGTCTGAAGAGATCGCGATCCTTGCGATCCCCCCCCCCCCCCCCCCCCCCCCCCCCCCCCCCCCCCNACGAATGTTAGATATATCTAACGCTATACACGAGCCCCTCCGGCCCTTGGGTAGGCCTCTAACAAATTATGTAGTCGTCATGTTATGAAGTTGGTGCTCCTATGCAGTCGTTTCATTCGTGCCAGGCTCTTCTTTGTTGTACATATGCTGCCCTCCAAAAGTCTTGCAGTACCTTTCCGTGAGCGAAATTCTCAGCACCTATGGCATCATCTGCGAAATTTATGTCCTCCGACAGCTTAATCTGTTACCTTTGCAAAGCGCCCTCTCATGTCATGATTTGTGCCATCGTTTGTGTCCAAAGTTTGACTCAGAATCCGTCTGGTTCGGTTTTTCAGCGTGGAATAATTAAAATCCGTCCCCAAGCGATTGTTGGAAAGCCTACTTCTCCATGCACCTTAAGGAAAAGACTCCTGTCAGTGCCCTCCACAACTCTTGCCAGTTTCTTCGAGATACAATATCTCAGTATCTGCTCTCAGTTACTGCTTGGCTTGCAGGTAACAGTCAATATTCGTACTCACAGCTGAGAAATTGATGCCAAGATGAGGAGAAATGGCCCGAACAAAAAATAGCAAAGATATTACTTTTTTGCAATATACAACGCCTTAGGGCGTAGAGTTTAAAAGGGCGGAATTAAATTCCGGCCGCGAGGAGACCAAAATACACAAAGACCCCTTGCGATAAAGATTAACAGAGAGATGGCGCTAGTGTCTATAAGGCTGAGGATATGACGCTGATGTACGTACACCATCGCCATTTTTTTCATTAAATTTTATTAAAATGAACACTGCATCTTCTGTAATCTCACGGTCGTCACCGAAATATCAGATTCGTCGACGAACAAGTTGTTCTTAAGGTCGTGGAATTGGAGGGCGGGCATGAAGTTTGAGCAACCGTGAACGAAATAGCTGCGATTGGTTTGCGTTAGATTACGATTGTACAAGGTGTGCCATAAGAAGTTAAGGCATTTTATTCTTTAAACTCAATACGAACCCGACATCGCATACAGTCGTAGAATCGCGACCGAGACGTTCCACAGAATGCACATGCATCGAACGTGTGCCTCTTCAGCAAACCAAATGACTGTATCCTCGCGGACGGCCAGGAATCCATTCTGACGGCGCCCCCTCAATCTCTGCCCACTAGTGCTTGCATATCGTGCACTTTCTTCTGGCTGGAACGTCTTGGACTCGATTCTTGCGATGCTGGATGCGAACGGACCCGTTTCCCAGAACTTCGTAATTTTTTGGATGGTGACTTCGGCTGGGACCACATTAAATGCACTTGAATAATTCCCTGTGTTGAGGTGAAACACCACAGTTTTAGACTCGTTTTCAACTGAGTCTTGATTTAGACTATGCCATTTTACCAAAATTCATCGTGACGCTGTTATTGCAGTGATTTAAATAATAGTTGCACCAAGGATTAAATGAAATTAACTTAATTAATTTGGGTTTAACTCAAAATTGTTTAACCCTTGGTTATGTTCCAGGACTTCCTCAGGGTATGATGCTAAAATACGCTTGGCCGGTGGCAAGCCGACCGGTAGGTCTGGAAGCGGCGTGACGGAATCCGACGCACCCAGAAGCAAGATGACTTTTGCGGACCTGATTGATTATTCTGAGCCACGACCGATCCGCTATAGAACTCCTGAGTGGAATTCATGATTCATGTTTGTGTTCGACTCAATCACCGTCGACAGAAGCCCCCGTGTCACGGCAGCACCCGAGACATTCCGGCCTTAACGAAAAGTCTCCCGATTCAAACTGACCGACGGAAGACCATTCGGTCTGCCTCGTGCAAGATGGACGGACTGCGTCTCCAAGCCACGAGAGGTTCGTGCCACGATCCCGTTAAGTTCAAAGAAGTGGCTTCGAAAATGAATTTAAATTCTCTGTCCTAAGGCCATGGACGGAGAATGTACGTGCATTTCAGACAGCGGCGGATACAGAACTTTTTCATGGGGGTGGGTTCCCAAGTTCCAACCCCCACCTACTACCACCCTCCGTCCTCTTGCTTTTTTCATTTTTCGTCTAGGGTAAACACCTGAATATCTGTTTCACAGCCCCCCCCCCCCCCCCCCCCCCCCCGTTCCCCCCCTATCCCGAAAGTATAACGGGAACGGAAACACAGAAGAGGCACGAGACCGGAGAGAAGAACGAAAACAAGACCGGAATCACGTGTGCATTGTGACCAGACACAGAGCGTAACATTGTATTTTCCTCCAATCGGACACCATGTCTTTGACGTGATTTCACGGGGTTTCCTGGACTGGAACTGGGGAAACAAAGCCGGCCCGACGAAGGAATCGACGAGGACCGGAATCGGGATCATGCTCGTGACAACATCCGTCCATGCATATCTGACAAATTGACCGACGAGACGGCCTCTCGTGCACCTGGTGTGGTCTAGTTACGCTTTCGGAGACCTGTGCGTGGGTGCATTCGGGCTCGTTGGATGTCAGAGGACCCAATGATGACCCGTGCATAATGCAACACGATGCAACGAGGACTCCGTGAGTGACGGATGCAAGGGGGATTTTTTTTATGACAGGCCTTCCGTTTTTTATGACAACGTGAATAAAAAATTCACGAGGGAGTATTTTCACGGAATGATATGGCCGGACGGTGTTTAAGTGCGTGCCACGAGCCCGTGTTTCCCTCTTCATTGCCCATCAACCGAGGATACATCACCCAAAAATTCCATACCCGTCACCTGCATGCCCTCCCCTTTTTTTTTCAATAATTACTCGGTACGAATAGAGACCGAAAATACCCTGCCGATTACAGGTGGGACTTTCCCGGTGACACGACACGACCTCGGTCGAAGTCTATCGCTATCAGTCTTGAGGACAGAGACGAAACGGAAGACGTGCTTCCCCTTGTTTTCCCAAGTCGCGCGTTCACAACAGAAGCCAGACAAAGCAATCAAAATCCCTTGCGATAGATCGCCTTTCTCATTCCACCCCCAGATCCCCCCCCCCCCTTCTCGTCCAGGACGAGCAAGAAGATACGATGGGAAGAAAAGCGCGTGCGGGGAGCTTTAATTCATGCTGTGACATGATGAGGGAAATTGCGCGACTCCGAGGGCGTCGGAGCATATTAATCCACTTTTTTCCCGAATGCAAATTCAGCCCTAATTTCTCTCCCGCAGTAGGCTGTAAATCAAAGACAATAGAACGATGGTGGCTTTTATGTATCAGATCCTCTCATGGATCCACTTTCCTCCTGTCTCTACATTATGCCTTTAGACCCCCTCCCCCCCTCATTCCATTTTCCCCAGGTCTCGAGATGATCCTCGTGTTGTATGTGTGAATGCACTCTGAGCAGAGCATAGAGGGGGGAAAGAAAAAAACTCTTCTTCGGGGAATTTAAATGTAAAGTGATGAGATTGGGAGAAGGGAAAATGGGGGCTCATTACTTGCCATCTCCCGTCGGAAAACGGGGCCATTCACTCATAGAAATGTAAATTGAGCAATATTGGCAGAGTGCATCTCGCTCTCCTCCATAGAAGCCCGATCTTTCTCGTCTTGGGCCATGCATCATCGCGGTCGGAGTCATGAATTCCGGCGAGAGGTGAAGGGGATTCCGCCGTTTGGGGACGGAATTCCCCCCGACGCGACACTCAGACCCGATTCAATTTTATGCTTCGTTCCTTTTGTCGGCCGTAAAAGAAGTCTGGCCGTTGATGAGGTCTCAAATTCCGTCGTAAACGTCGGCTTTCCGCGTTAGACCTTCGGGACTCGGGGGAACGATCCAGACGACTCTCAGGGTTCATAAACTACTCCCCTCTGATCAAATTAGTTTTTCCCTCCCTTCGCATCTCCCGTACCGTAATAGTCTGGCTTCCGCCACTCGTATGAGCGCGTCGGTCGAATCGAGGAAGTTTCACACGTGAGGCGGCATAGCAACAGAGACAATAGACCGAGAATGAACGAAGATGAGAGAGAAATCGATACGATACGCATCGGAGTCCCTTGTCTCTAATTGAGGGAGTCTCCGGAAGCGGGCTAATCACTCCCGAGTCCTCTAATTCACAGAGTCAATGTCCCAACCCATACATTGTTGCCTTTCGTAATCACATAAACGTTAATTAAGCTCGTTAATATTCCGAACGCAGTGGAAAGTCTGGGAGCCATTCAAACCGTTCCTACATTGTTCCCTATGGGTATCGAAGCGATAACTTGTGGCATTCCGACGAAACCTCATTTACATATCTACAAGGTTTTCCGCCATATGCTAAAGTTTTCATCATGCATTCATCTTGGGCTCAAACAGTTACGAGAGTTCTCTCTTGCTCCCTGCATTACGAGAGCTCCACGAACGCTAAAAACGTCTCGATGATAAACTCACCGTTCGGTCGTTAGATCCCGACCGTTCCATCGGGTGACAGGTCTCGTTCCCCATCGGGTAACAGGTCTCGTTCCCCATCGGGTGACAGGTCTCGTTCCCCATCGACGCGTGCATCTCCGAGACGTGACGGGTCTCGTTCCCCGTCGGTGCAAACTCTTTCCGTCCTGCCATCATAGGTGTGCGTCCTGATTCCTCGCTATCATTTTTCACGCAGTCGCATCCATCCGACAAAATAGCTATTCGTTCTCGAGATTGCACGCCAAAAGGGTGTGGCTTTTATCTACCCGAGGAGATTAACGAGCATCTCTTCCTTCGACACCTATGCAGGGGCTTCGAAGATAGGCCGAGAGCATCAGGAAGTCTTCCAAAGTGAATGAGGAGAAAATCACTAAGAGACTGCGCTACTCCTCTCTCTCCCTCTCTCTCTCTCTCTCTCTCTCTCTCTTCTCTGTCTCGCTCGCTCGCTCGCTGGTATGGTGACGTCATAGACGAAAGGTGAGTTCCCGGGATTCTTCTCGGTTCGCGAGACATCTCGAATTCACCTTTTCTCTTCACGCTTCCGCAATTTTTCCCGTTCCAGTATTAGGCAAAAACAAGATTACGAGAAATAATGATTCATACCTTGTGAAAGCAAGCCAAGTTCGATGTTTCTCCTCACCTGATTTGCCTGACGAAAAGCGAGTAGATAGTTTTCGCTCATTTCTTGCGTTATTTTCTCCGCCCTCAAGATACTCTGCAGTTGAATGCCCTCGATAAAATTTATTTCCCGTTTCTTTGACGAAATCCTGAGAAAGTTCACATCTTTTCCACTCGTTTTTTTAAATTATTATTATCACAGATTGAGCTCGAGAATGAATCAATTCTTTATAGTCGGATCAAACCGCATTGCAGACACTGGTCCGCTACATGTGATGTCATTTTCACTAAATAAAAAAAAGCGAAGAGTTTAGCTGTAAGTTCAGATATGGGAAAATGAGAGTTGTGTTCGTAAAGGTTCCGTTCCCGAAACCCGAGAATTTTGAAAAACTGGTTCTTGCAGGAAATTGTCTCACGCACTCGTTTGCTTTGACATTGCTTCTTCTCGTCTTCGACTGGGAAGAATTCTCACTTTCCCCTTCCTCTTCCATGAAAGACACAAAGCGGGAAGACGTCGTTCCACTTTGTCAATTGGTTTACGTGGCTATCGGGATTCAAACAAGCCGTTATCAGCGACTGGATGACTAAAAAATTCACTGGGCAAATTTCAGAATGAATTTTAATGTCCTTTAAATTTCATCCCGGGTTAATGACTTGAATATCGATAGACAAAAGAATCCAAAACCAGCCCAAGCAATCACGCATGGAATTCTGGCTCGGAGAAAAATCGAATCCGTTCCGAGTTTGGAAATCTGACACAAAGAAGATCCGGCTTCCTTTGGCAACTGTGCAATTTCCCTAAGCAAAGCGCGAGAGTGGATCGGCCAAGAGTCATCGTATGCGGTCGAGAGGTTATTATTGGCAGAATGGCGTAGAAGCAGAAGGGGGAGAAAGGGAAGATACTAATTACGAGTGAGTTAATGGAATGGCGCCATTTTCCACACCGGATCCCAGACATGAATGCAGCGAGACGGATCCACGTCTCAATATGCTCGCATTCCCTTATGACCGATTCCGGGATCCTATATATTACGCGCTTTATGTTCCTTCTGCTAATAAAGAGTCCGAATGTGATTTCCTCGTACTCGTTTCCGTTCCTCCTGGATATGAGATTAGGATCATCTGGATTACGGCCTCTGCCACGTCTCGAATCCGGACGGGGTGGGTTCCCGAAGGACCGAATTGTTCCGTGGAAAAAAAAAAGGTTCGTATTGGATTTCATTCCATTCGCTCGATTGGTGGGACGAGGGTTCTCGCCTCATCTGCATATGAGGCAATAATAATTAATTCCTTGTCATTCTCGACAATTCGTGGAAATGAGACTCGTTCATCAACCCAGCCCTCAATTTCATTAGGCGAACTCGGTCTCGAAATGAATCCCAGCCACCCCATGAGATTGAAAAGAAAAAAATCAAATTTAAAAGAGAAGACCCCGTGGAGCAGATAGTGCAGATCCCGTGCAGATCCCGTGCGAAACTCGAGAATCGCTCGCCAAAAGTTGGTCGATCGAGAATTCTCCTGGAAGAACGGGAAGCCCGCAGGCTCAGCGAGACTGCACTGAAAGTGTCGTCGCAGGGATGAGTGTTCTCCCCGCAAAAGTGCCCGCACTCATATTCGTCGGTTGGAGAGGTACCAGCGGACTTAATATGGATGAGAGAGAGAGGAGGAATTTATGTAGCCATTAAAGCTGATCAGTGTAGGATTAGCGAGTGTTTATGGGGGAAAGGCGTGGTGCGGCGCGTGGCTGAGGGGATATCTCCTCTCCTTCAATCCACCCCCACCCCCCCCCCCCCCTGCCCCCCTTGCCCCCCATGCACATTGCAGGGTTGCACATCCGTCCTATAATTCATACGAGGCAAGGATTAAACGTCGCAGGCGACCATAGGGTGACAAAAGAGACTAAAAATGATTTCATGCCTGGATGGCAATGATGACAATGATGAGCTCCTGCACGTGACTTCCTATCTCTACCTGATTCTGATCCCTGGATCATGTCGGCCCAGATTTGCCGCAGCACAAAAAAAAAAAAAAAGGATTCCCATGACAAAATGCCGAGCTTGTTTCTAGGGGGAAGAACCTTCTGTGATGC
>CAJPEV010001729.1:0-58868 GCA_905338385.1 Darwinula stevensoni | reverse complement strand
ATTCCTGTCTCGACCTGAGCCGCACCTGTGGTTTGCGCAGCTTAAGTCGGTTACCTCTCGCTCTCTTGCTGTCATCAAACTGGAAAAACCTACCACACTCGACATCATCTATTCCTTTAATTGTCTTGAAAGCCTGGATGAGATCGCCCCTCCAGCGGGTAGCGATATCGATTCCTAGTTTTTGCATTTTGGATTTTCTGATGACAGTGAGAATGCAGACGATTAGTTTCCTTCGATTTAAATCCCATTTCTTGGATTTAAATTACTCTTTCGGTCGGTTTCTATGGAGATGAAAAAAAAATTCCTATTTTCAGCGAGAAAAAATTCAAAAAGTTCCAAGAAGTTCCGCTTTCCTGCTGACGACCTGTTCGCGTCCTACTGCGAACAATGAGGAATGAATTCCTCGGAGTCCGCTGGAAATGATTTTATAATGCGATTGAGTTATGTGCCGTTTCTGGTGTGACTTCGGCGAATTTCCGAGCTTGGCTGCTTAACTCGGTGATGGAAGGTCATCGAGCAAAAAGAAACTGCAACGGCAACTTTGAAGTCGCTTGTGCTGTTCAATGATTGCCATATTTATGCGTGAACATTCATTATTTACTGCAAAGTATTATGGTTTTCTTTTCTTCGGAAAATCCGAAAGCGTCTCTCGAAGAACCATGCAGAATGCGAATGAGATTTTCGCGAAGCGGCGATTTTCCGCAAAAAATCATAATTACATTTGTTATGATATGGTTGAGGCTACCCTATGTGAACATTGGTGTGCGAAATTTGGTCAGGGGACTGGTGAAAGTGTGCCAATTCGCAAAAAGTCCGAAAATCCTCGGCAAAGCTTAAGGGAAAATGCGGACTTCCAAGCATATTTAATCGATTCTGCGCCCGATCTGGACAGATTTTCAATGCAGCCAACCACAGTCACAACCTCATCCAGATTTTAAATAGAGAGAAAATAATGTGAAGTATTGGAGAAGTGAATGAACGACTTTAATTGCAGCATGAAGCTCAACCACGGACTTGACACAATTTCAACGGATAGGAGTAAATGCACTAGAGGTACCAAGCCCTAAAGCCAACCGCGTGACAAAGTCAGGAAAAATCATTATTTCACGCCAAGATCCCCTTGTTGCGTCGACCGTGATTGGAAATGTGACGGAGCCGGGCGAAGTTGCGGAGGCTCGTCAGCCCTGGGACCCCGTGGGGATGGTAGGCGAAGAGGGGGTGGGAGCCCTCGGCTTCCCCGGGGGCCGGCAGACACATCGCCGCCAACAGAATCCAATAAAGGGCCTGCAGGAACGAAAACCGAAAAGGTTTTTCATAAAAATTATCCATGAAATCATTCATAAAATATCTAACGGAAAAATTTATCCATTGTTTTTGGTTTTAGCCGGTTTTAAATTTTTTTTTCGAATCGTTTCTGAATTTCCGCCACGTTCGCCACAGCATCAGAAATGTCAACTTTCCCAGTTTCTCTTTCGTGAGCGATGAGCGGTGTTAGGGCCTTCGCGACGCGAAATCGACTATTACCGAAACCAGCATTGACCTTTCCGCAAGGAAATGTCCTGCCTTTGGGTTATACGTATGTTTTAAAGGGACATTTCCCCCCCCCCCCCCCAAAAAAAAAAAAAATCCGTAGTTCAAGTAAGGAAGGCATGAGGCAATTTTCGGCAACAGGCGCAAGCTAGATTCGGCCCGCGAAGGCCCGGTAATCGTAAATTACGGTCTGACTGCAGGCTTTAGGCTGCAAGTTTGATCTAATGACGTTACTTAAGATTTTCATTTAATGAAATTTTATAGGTGCTGGCCCGCGAACGGGCAGCATTCTGCCATCCGGTCCGCCGTGAAATTCAGTTTCCGATCCCAAGTCCCGATACTGTCTGCGTCTTCGTGGCTCGGTCTCACTCTCTGCTGACCGAGTCTCATTCTTGATACAGCACGAATACGTTTCGACAGCGTACAATGGGTTTGAAAATGGATAGAAAAGCCATTGTTATATCAGTAAAGAGACAGTTATATTTGTACTGCCATTTACAGAGCAAGAACAGAATTGATAGGATCATACGAAGTTATGTCGTGTATCCGAGGGACCAGGTAGGAAATTATGGGTTGAATTTCAGATGACTGGTCAGGTGCGGCATGAGAGAAAGGGTGAGAGTGGACGGAAGAGAATAATATACATGGAAGGGCCTTCGTCGAAGTGATCTTGATCGATGGACCGTCGCTTCAGTGAGGGAAACGCAGTAGTAAACCCAACTCCGACAGGCTCTGTCTCACATTTGGGAAGAGGCAGTAAGGGTAGCTGTACACAGAGACTTAAGTACGTCTCTCGAGGATGTTTGTCAAGTTGACGTGAATGGATCCCATCTCCTGAATCTAAAGGGAAAATATGCGACTTGGTTTCTTTTTTCAAGGAGTCAGGAAAAGCAGCAAGTCTTTATAGACGAAACTGGTCTGGAAATCTGTCACTACGTTCAGCAAAGGGTTCGTCTCCAATGAGAGCGAAATGCAGGGAAAAAGTTGATTCGAGGAGAGGAACCACTGAGCTAAGAAATAGAATTGGAGATGGTGCACAATACAATGGATTTGGGGCAATTGGAAGCCATCTTAGTTGGGTCTGTGGTGGCTCTTCTCCATTCACTACAATGGGATTTTCATAATTTCCCATCCCAGTTTTCTTGCTGTCGTGATCATGATNCTTTCATAATTTCCCATCCCAGTTTTCTTGCTGTCGTGATCATGATGGCAGGCAGTCATGGTACTGGAGGCCTAATAATTCTGGGGGGGGTATCATAGGGCTGATAACGTCATTTCGGAACTCTTCTTTCATGTGGGCGAGTCTCCTATTTCTCGAGTGGGTCTCCAAGTTCCAGGCCTGCCTTTGCTGAGATTGCTGGGCCTACGAAGGCGATAACGTTACGCCGCCCTTGCATCATCACAGTCGACATATTTTACAGCAAGTCTAAGGCATAAAGTCAAACGGACTTCGAGTGAACGTTCAAAGGTAAACATAGGCTAAAGGCAACCAAGGGCGACCACGAGGTGCATGGTAGAGGTGTTGACGGGTATATGGCAGGGCATGCTTCCGTATTCGGAAGGGCTGCTCCAGTGTTCCCGCGGTACTTGCTCCATTACTCGGCCAATGCTCACCGCAGGCCCGCTTTAACCTAGATCCAACCAATATGGCTTCAAACTGCACCCGTTTTCCCTATGCCACTCCTATGACCGCGTCATTTCCAGTTCTATTTCTTAGCTCAGTGAGAGGAACGACGTCGCCATGGTTTGTGGCCGTAAGAAGGCTCGATCGAGTGACGGGAAACGGGTCTCCGCAATGATTTAATCGATTCCGGGTTGTTTAATGGAACATTACAGATGTAATGCTCGAGATTTCTTCTCACGAAAGCTTCATTCTTAAAAATCTCCTACTCGTCCGTGGTTAACAAAATATTCCACCTTCATTCTCTCTGGCAGTCTCAAATATCCGGTTTTCCACAACTAGGAGACAATGATGCGTCTCCTTCCCGTGGACCCTTTCTCGCTTGCTAAGTCACAAATACGTTGTGCACCTTCCAAGGCCCCAGTTTCCCCAGATGACTCCAGCGACCTCGAGAATGAGACTGCATCCTGCATGATCCCGACACACCTGTACTTAGGAGATGTGGTACATGACATCCACAGAACATGCCGTGAATCGGATTTCCAAGGTAATATCTGATACTCCCGGATCCCTAACTGCAGACAAACATTTGAGATCGTGGCATGTGCGCATCAAGTCTTACATCGAGCTCCAAGCCACCGGGAAACGCAGATTCACATGAAGTTCTCTCAGCTTACGCTCCTTGTCTCTTTCACAGCCCTTGTTCACGGCAAGGTAAAGTCCAGAGCCCCATCATATTACTTAAATCGAGTGATACAAGTTTCGCGTCTCCGTGTTCCTTTTCCAGGATGCATCGGAGGGAACGCGCAGAGGCTTGGAAGAACCATTGAAGAGGCAGACGCCACCGTGTTCCTCAAACCTGGCATTATCACCAGGTCATTTGTCATCTCTGACCATCGGGAACAATCCCCATCTTAACTCTTGCACCTGGAGATTCACCGTCAGTCATATCACCATCATCACATATCCAAGAATGTGAACTTCTCTGAAGCTTGAAATTCTTCCTTTTTTAGTGCCCGGCGAACATGTATCTTCAATGCTCCGTCTTTACAATACCTTGCCCTGCGGTGAAGTTTTTCGTCAATCAAACCCCGTACGTTCAAGAGAATTTAATTTCGTGTTTCCCTTCACCCTGTATGGCTTAGATTTACGAGAACGTTTCATTTTAAAGAATTTGTGGTTCGGGGATGCTGTCTCCACGGAATGCAGGGACAGCCTTAACGGTCGCGTATTACCGGTACTTCGGGATCAATGGCGCTAGATTTACCTGTACTGTAACCTGCAGTGAGTTTTGCGTGAGGCTAAGTACATCAAATAATATGCATGTCGAACTTTCTTCCGCCATTAAACCTTTTTATCTCTGATAGGCTCTGCCAGTGGTAGCACTCCGACGACAACAAAAGCTCCAACGACGACGCGAACTCCAACTCCCGGTTGCAGTGAGCATCTCGTGCCTAGTTCAAGATAACTTGTCATCAAAGCATCCTCGAAATATTTTAATTATCCCAATCACCCCCATCTAGCTTGTGGCGTGTCTCAAGTGAGTCAATCGGGCAAGAGGTCTACTACGAACATGACAGGAGAGGAGATGAATTTGGATCGGATCGTCGGAGGAGTGCCGGTGACAGACCAACGGAAGTATCCCTGGATGGCCTATTTCGGGGGATGCGGCGGCGCTCTCATCGACGACCGCTACATCCTCACTGCGGCTCATTGCGTCAGGTCTGTTCTGACCGAACTCATGCAGGGGTTCCTTGCGGGGTCTTCGGGTTCCTAAAGTTTTCTACAATTCGTGGTATCGTTGAAATCAATTTCAACATTATAATGATAATTATACTGAGTACATTTTAAATTCAGCATTTGTATCAATTTCAATATATTCACTATTTTCTTACGATGCATTAAAATTCCCATGCATTTTTTTAAAATTTAATCTGAGTTATTTCATCTCCTATTCGTTCATCCTCTTTCCATTCATTGAACCTACACTGTCCGCCAATGAAATTTACGACGCAACTCGCTCAACAAGTTGAGTGGTGCTGATGATACCTAGTACACGAACTTCTAACGTGTTTGTCATGAAATCAAGATTAGTGTCTCAGAAGTATTATAATTCTTCACTGGGAAAATACCAGGGGCCAATTCCACAGAAGATTTACAAGTTACAAGTTACAAGTTACAAGCGGAGTGGCTGTATTTAAAAGTATTTGTATTTTCTGTTCCACAGAGTTTGCGCTAGTGCTTGTAAATCTAAAAGCACTGGAGCCAGCTCATCTTACAACTGTGATCCTTCTTTAGCTGGCAATACTTGTGAGGTATTTCATTTCCTGCGGCGCTGGATTTTATTATTTCAAGTTTTTTTGTGACGAAATCACATAAGTCCAACTCTACTGTATTGCACCACATTAGAACAATGCCTATATTGTCCTATGCAATGGTCACAACAGGAAAATCCATCGTCTCCGCTAGACACAGGAGTGCAGAAAATACATTTACCAAGCATGAAAGTCTTGTAAAAAATTAGAGCTACAAGTCTATTGACTTGTACTCGTAAAACGTCAGGCTCTGTGGAACAGAATCCACATTCCCAAACTCGATTCGCTTGTAAATGGATGAACTTGTACTTGTAAATCTTGATTGTACAATTTTCTTTTGTGGAACAGAAACTTGATTCAACAAATAATAGACTTGTAACTTGTAGTTTGTAAATCTTTTGTGGAATGGGCCCCAGGAATCTTCTCATGAAAATGACAGGTAGGTAGTCCTATTGATAGCCCTTAAGCACCCAAAACGAATTTATTAATGAAATAAGGAATAGGAGCTCCTCACGGTGTTTAAGGATATCGATGAAAGTGCCAAGGTACTTCGTCCAGTTAAAGAGGAACCTGTAGCATGGATTGAAGTCCGGGCTATACGGGTTTGAAAGAGCGTCATTGTGTTACGCTAGGTCATGAAGTCCTTCAGAGCGGCGAATGTGTGGGGTCGCGCGTTGTCCCACTGCCAAATGACTTCGTTCAGGTAGATCGGCTTCGAGAGAGGCATCTCGACGGATCAATAATGTGTCAATAATGCGCTGGGAGACAGACTCCTTTGGAGCAGTGGTGTCGAAAGAAAAGCGTCTGTTCAGAGTGAAGGCAAGAAGGATCTTCTTGTCGGCCGTGTTCCGCTTGATCATTGGAGCTGGTTCTGATCTGCTCGAAGCCACACTTGGTGCACCGTTTGCGCAGTTGGACAACGCACGACCCTACACATTCGCCGATGTGAAGGACTTCATGACCCAGCGTAACACGATGACGCTCTTGACGATTACGATCATTTCCATGATCCTTTGAACAGTTCGTGTATAGAGTTTCATCCATACCACTCAATTCTTTGTTGCAATTTTTATTCGCAGAAAGTAAATTACATGCTTCCTTTCATGCGAAATGTAGTCCGTCGTGGCAATACCAGGTGACGCTGGGTGACCTGGACAAGTCGAACTCTACAGAAAGCCGTTCCATCACCATCGACTCAACAGCCATAGTCAACCCGCAATACCAAGCCAACACATCAAACAACGATATCGCCTTGCTCCGACTGAATACCCCCGTGAACTTCCAAGCCTATCCCAACATCCGTCCCATCTGCCTCTCCTCCTCGGCTCAACCCGTACCGGGTCAGAATGCTGCCATTGCCGGGTGGGGCACCACCTCTTACAGTGAGCCCTGGATGAATCTGATTTGTTTCCAGCATTAAACACTCCATTTGATCGCTGCTTCAGTGGATACAAGACACGTCTACTTAGCTTAATCTTTCTTCCTCTAAATTGATACATTCTGTTTGTCGCGAAAATCCCAATCATCGAAGGAAACTTCAACAGTGCGAAGCAATCCCGCTTAGCTCAATGAATCCGGTGCGGTTGGAAAACGAAATAAAATGTCCCCAGCAACTAATGAGAATCAAACTAATAAGCTCTGTCAGCCAAGAGGTCTCCTTTCAAATTTTACATAGATTGATCATTATGGGGCAGGTGGATCTGTGTCATCAGTGATGATGGAAGCTGCGGTCACGGTGGAAAACCAGACAATTTGCGAGAATGCCTACAATCCAGTGACGTCAACAACAGGACGCAACATCACTGGCAGCATGTTCTGTGCTTCTTCTCCTGGCAAGGATGCTTGCCAAGTGAGTTGCAAAAAAGTCATGAAAAATATTAGAAACAACTTTTTTTTTAAAGAAAAGTAACAGTTTCATAGAGGTTGGAACAAAAAGGAAAGCTTAACTATTATAATAAAGTCGACATTTACATTGCATAAGAAAACTTAAATCATAAAATATAAATGAGAATGAACTGTTCGAGTCCGGATGCACTACAGCGGGGAATAAAACGCAGTGTTCCCACAAACGCTAATTATGGTCCTTCCAAGAAGTCAAAGACAGTGTACCCTACACGTTAGGAACTCGGAGTCTGGTTCTAGAGTGATGGTTTTTTCTTGTCTGACTGTGGCTCACAGGGTGACTCGGGAGGGCCGGTGATGTTACAAACCCAGACTGGATACTTCATAGAAATCGGGCTGGTATCATGGGGATTCGGGTGTGCGAACGCAAATTACCCCGGTGTTTATACACGGGTCGCCAGTGAGTCATTGGTCATATCATCAGCTTTACCGTATATGCGTTTGTTTATCGGGCTCTATCTTCACAACATCATACACCTCCCTCTGTTCCAGATTACGTGAACAACTTCATAAGAGACAACACCGGAGATGCCAAAGTGTGCCCACCTCCTTCAAGGTTTTTCCAATCTTACTCGATTCAGAATTGAGTCGAATAAAAAAATATCACGAGGAACCAGTCTCATCATCTGGATAGGGACCTGGTTCTTCGTATTCTGTCGTTCTTCTGACGACCAAGCATGTTCACACAGAAGTCAAAACTGCTGACTAAATTTCAGTAAAATAGGTACCGATAAACTCGTTTCATTACAAGGATATGCCAAGGAGCCTTCCATACTCTTTACCTAGGGTGGTGGACAGGATGGGGCTTTATAATGAAGTATGTGCAGACCTGTTCTTGCACCAGTATGTATGTTTTTGGAGTATTGAACTGACGAAGCACAGAGATATTGAAGAATACTTGAACTGGAAGAATTCACAAGCTGCCTAAGACATAAAGGAAATTATTTGACCAGGTTCCAAACATCAATGGACCCTACAAAATTCACATCGTATTGTCTTTTTTTAAAAAGGTGATTTGGTTTATTTTAGGGCTGTACCGATGTATCGGCTAACACCGGTATCGGCCGCAGGTGTTGCACTATCCATCGGCCATCGCCCTATGGTGCCGGTGCCCAAAGGACGGCAAAGCGAAAAAAAATAAAATCCGTGAGGTTGTGAACGCGGCCAGACGCCAGCCCTCCTGTCTCACTTCGGCCACTACTGCCAGCCTCTCCTGGACAAAAACGTCGATCGGATTATATTCAGCAGGATTATAGGAACCGGCGGAAGAAGGTAGCGGTAAAAGACAGATAAATACTGCATCTCCATTTACGTCATGCTTTTGCAAGGGAAGTGTCACTCAATAGCAGCAATGGGTAACAAGTCAACCACTGACAGCCTTAGAGAGACAGACAGGCTGGACAGGACCAAAAATCGTCTCTATCGTTTCAAGGAGGCCTACTGATGAGTATCATATGGCTTCCAATTAGACCTATTAGAATTTAAGTAATCATGAGATTAATTTTTTTTATAGCTGAAAGGTATGTTCCACCAGGCTACCCATTTGGATTTAAATTCCAGGTCCAGTTGGAGATATGCAATCACCTGTTCCTTAGGGACGTGCGGGAGATTGGGTGCAGGGAGGGTGGTATAATTTGCAAAGAGTGGACCTGGTTTTCCGCATTCAAAATGTAATATAAATTTTAAAAAATTCAGAATATCACCACTGGAATTCAGATTATAATGGATCACGTCGATTTGGGCAGAAGGAGCCAAAATCAACAATAACCCGAAGAACGATAAGAAGGATTTTTCATTCGGAAAAACTTTCTCCAAAGCCAGAAAAATCAAAGAGCGATGAGACATAGACGTTAATAATCAAAGTTTCTTTAAAAAATCGTGAACTCGTCTGGGATGAATTCAGCCATCATCCAACAACTAGTCACATAGTGTAGGCAGGCAGCAAAGCATGGGGAAGGTCATATCTTACAGTTACACTATCAGAAGCGCGAAAGAGCGATGTCACGTTTCGCAATGAAAAAAAACTTCAATCCAAAAAAACTCAGATGAATGATAGCAAGCTTAAGGATGTGAAACCGTGCTACCACTGCATAAGTAGAGTAATAATCAGCTGGAAGGTATTCATTAAGCATGTGATTGACGAAGATTAATGTATGGGAGAGGGGGAGAGCAATTATCCAGAATTATGGCGCACCAGACAAAGGAATGAAAAAACATCAGCCCTACACGTAGCCATGAGTCATGCTAATTATCGACGAAGTCTGCTATCGATGTTCCTATCTTGATGAGATGCATATCTATATCAAGCAGCACTAATTCCATATCTCAACCAAAAAACAAACGTTTGCATTGATACTTCCAGAAAAACAACTCGGCTAGAAAAGCAAGGGCGGACACTATGTAACCGAAGAGGAGGAGGAAAAAGGCTCCTTGCAGATGCTCGATGGATAGAATGATGGCGTTGGTCTCCTCATCCTTAGAGGAAAATTTCGCGAGCTGTGATGTTTGGTAGAGGCCTTCGAAAGCGTCCTCATACCATTTTCCAAGGAGGCCGGTCTCGGTCAACCGGATGACGATCTTGTCAACAGAGGATTTCAGGACATGCTGCTCTCTGACAGGCCACGCGATCGAGAAGCAGAGAAAATTCTTGGGGGCCACCCGGAACTTCTCTTTCCCCTGGCGAATCAAGATCCCAATCGCGTCGCTCCCCAGCTCGATGAACGCGTATTGGTCGCTGTGGTTGCGGAACGTCTTGTCCAGTGGCTCAAAGTTATTCCAGGCGTCATCAAGTTGGTACCATTCCATGCTAGCATTCAACTGATGGAAGGAGGAGTAGTTCGAGGTTAATATGACCTGGTCGGCTCCGTCACCATAGTATACCTTCCCCCATGCGTAACTACTGTTCAACAACTCTTCCAGAGAATCAATTGTCTGAGATAACGGTGGCACTGTAAAGAAAGATGTGAGACTGGAGTTGTAAGCAG
Source organism: Darwinula stevensoni (assembly GCA_905338385.1). Classification (NCBI taxonomy): domain Eukaryota; kingdom Metazoa; phylum Arthropoda; class Ostracoda; order Podocopida; family Darwinulidae; genus Darwinula; species Darwinula stevensoni. Next base: position 48,516 of record CAJPEV010001729.1, on the reverse strand, counting down.
CTGAAATCACGATGGCGAAAGCCAAGAAGAAGACCCAGTAAAGTCTGCTGCTTGTGCTAAAGAGCTTAAGCTCGAAGCTCACATTAATGACAGCCTGACATGCTGACATAATTGCGTCACCGAAGTCGACCCTCCCCGTCTTTGTATATTCCCCAAAGCTTCTCATTTGGTTGCACAAAATGGAAAGTGAAGTTCAGGACCTTGGAGACTGTGCTGAGGACCCTGACCTCGAAGCCCTCTGGGAGGAACTGACACGTCTTCTTGTCTTGGATCACCCACGGTGGGAAGTCCAAGGCTGCCACTGTGAAGTTTGTACCGCCGTAGTCCTCGATTTGGTCATCGAAAAAGATCCGGTCGAAATTCATTTTGTCGATGGGGGACTTTGCCAGATTGAGGAATCCAGGTGCGTGGCAATAGAGACAGAATCTGTGCAAGGACACAGGGATTCCTTCTATTTCGAAAATAGAAGGAATGCCAGAATTGATGACTGGAGAAGCATCTGAAGTTGTGCAGCAATTTTCGTACGCCCCTATAGTTCCCAATGGGCTGAGATTTGCTTCCGTGTCGATCATGACAGACGTCTCGCTCGTCATAGTCACAGTGGGCACTTCTACTTCTGCATTCATATCTGATGCAGCAGTGCCTCTTAGATTTTCATTTACTCCTTTCCTTGTTGTCATGTCTATCACTGTAGAAATTTGCGTTCTCGAGAGTTCAGCCAACGCATAAATTTTATTTTTAACAGATTCCTTCACTCCAGCAAGTATTTCGGTGAAGCTTTCCAACGTCTCAGACTCACTCCAATCCTCCGCACGGATCAGGATGACTACATAGTCGAATCGTGAAATATAAACATTGAGATGTCGCACCATCGCCGTCGGATTCTTGTCAATGCATCTTCGGTCGACGGTGAGTATGTGGCAACCCACTACACGAATGGGGTCAATGGGCCACTCTTCATCGTAATCCCAGACCTGGTGATAATCGGCCATCAACTGTCCAAGGCTGTTCACAGTTTCAACTCCGCAGTCCAATATGACGATGTCATATCGAGGCAACCTTCTTTGCAGCTGTCGCAAAGCTGCGACCTCAAACTTCAGTTCCGATTTCTCTCTCGAATCACGGAAAAGCGTGCTGACGAATGCACTTATATTTTGGAGGCCAAAGGACTTGGAAATATAAATGACGACAATTATGACCAGAACTTTGAAAACCTCCATCATGAACAACCAATATATAATTTCCGATGAAAATCTATATCTCACAGAGTATGAGTAGATACTGACATTCTCCTTAGAAGTACCAGTCCGTTTTCATGAATACCATACCGCGCAGGAGTAGTGATCCCATGTTTATAGTTCAAGTCCCTCATGAAGAACACGACATTCTGGAATTTGTCACCTTCCCGCAAAGCAACGTCGATATCTGCACATGAAGCGAGACAAGTTACATATGCTTCTGTTCTATTCATCCACTCAATTGGTGTCAGGCAAGGTGTTTACATGCTCTGTCTTCATGAATTCTTGATCCGCTTGCACGGAACGCCTGGCACATGCTCGAAAGGATTGATGGCCGCTCAGACATGGAAATAACGAGGACTTCCTGTGGCGTAATGGTGTACTCTGAGGACATTCATCAGGACAGTTCCTCTGAGGACATTCATCTACTCTTCCTTTGCCCATAACATTGCACGACACGTATATATATTAATAACATTGTTATTTTCGACCGTCGCGATTGACGATAATTACATACTTCCAAAGTGAATAAAAATTCATTTGATTGTCTGCTAAGGAATACAGTTGAAGCCGTATAGCGTTCACAAAGATGAGGTACATGGGCTCCTCAGTGTTAAACTTCTTCCTGCAGTCGGATAGGACGATCGCGCCGAATCATTCGCAGCCGTGCGTTGGTCTGGTTAAACGTCAAGTCCCTGGAGTCCCTCATCAATAAATCAAGGCTACCATGTCGTTCTGGTCATTGATCCGCAATGGATAAGTTCAAAGGTTAAACGGAAAGGGGAGATGAAATTCCAGCAAGCAGGAGGAGAAAAAAGCGAATTAATTGAGAAAAAATAAGAAGTAGGAAGGATAAAGGTTGAAGAATGAAATGAAATAGAATCTAAATTAAACAAGAATTACAGCCCAGGTACAGATCTGCCATTCCACTGGCCACCATACCCCTGGAATTATCTCCCTCCGACGCATCCTAATTTCAAAAGTTAAAGCTGTCATTCGTACGTCGCAGGCCAGCAGGGAGAGGGAGAGGACGTCGCGCATCCGCATCAGGTGAAGATGGGAGGAGAGTACAACCTAGAGGTTGCCAGATAGAGCATTTCACGAGTACGCCCAGCAACCCTGTCTACGCTGCCACGAACAGTCGCTCTCTCCCTTTTTCTACCTTGGTTCCGTCCTCCGCAAGAGCGAGAAGAGAACTAGAAGTTTCAGTGCTTGACTGACATCCCAGCCCATGCTAAAGACTGCACATGCGCACTGAGTCGAGTTGTCCGGTTGTTATGGAAACTGCAGACAGACGAAATGACAAAGGAAAAAGTGACCGACCGATCGCAATATCTGCCATTTTCCCATAGTACCTACAGGACTGACAGGTAATTAAATTATTAAAAATGGTAAGAGTAAAGATGGACAGCATGTACAGAAAAAAGCAGGAAGTCTTCTGGATAAGAAATTTGCAACTGGTCTTGAATCCCCACTAACCCAACCTTTCATCCACTCCTACCTCTCCCTATTTTCTTTCAATATCTATTGATTCTTCTCATTTCATTATTTTCCTTCAAATATCAATTTTGGTTCCTGACGGGATGTTGTTTCTTGTGCTCCCTAACGAGTTATTTTCGTATTTCCATCTAAATCATATTTTTCTTTCCCCCATCCCCATTTTCATAATTTTACCCTATCTTATTTTGCAGCTCAGTGTGAGTCCAAAATTCAGATGTTGTTCTTTTCATCACTCCTGATATCATGAATACTACGGACTTTGGGAAGACAGTGGTTTTGCGGGCATTTTTTGTTCCCATCACCATGGCATTTCCGTTTTTGTGTTTCTACTGACGCCTAGTTTCACATTTTTCCCATCTTTAAATATATGCATTTTATCTATTATCCTGTATCATGGAGACAACCCCAACATTCTATCCAGGTCTATACGATTCCTTCCCAGTGTTGGTAGGTCGGTGTGTTGGTAGGTTGGTAAATGGGAAGATCTAATTAAACTAATGGCAGTTAAACTTGCTGCAAACCAGAGGAAACGAAGCGCTCTATTGTCGTGGAAGGAGTCACCATGACCTACAGAGACTACCACCTAAGTTGCACAAAAACGTTTAATGTATGTTCAATGAACGTTTTATTTAAGGTATTGCCAACGTTCCACGAATGTCCTTCGGAACGTTCTATTGACTGCTTAAATGTCCGAAAATGAGAGCTATAAAAAAATTATTCAAATTATGCGTTCCCTGAACGACGTGAATTCATTAAGGATGTGAATTGGATAGTCCCAAGAAAAGTGTAAAATGAATTATTTTACAGGTTTCTTCCAATAAACAATTAATGTCTTGGAAACGATCTTTTCATCCCTCAAATTGTATTCAGTCCAAGTAAAGCCTTGCTCCAGTGACAAGGGTCAGAGGCAATCATGTAACTGATAAGTTTGGTTGGAAGTACTATCTTCCCTTTTCTGGGATTAGTCTGGCGGAGGTGATTGTGGTAATACAGTCAAATTACAGAAAATTCCATCATAAATGCAGCTATCACACATTCAGGAATCAGACACGCCTTGCACTAAGCTCCTTTTTCATGGGAGCGATTAAATGCACTTTCATCTTCTCCATTTCGGGTCCATTCCCATGAAGTCACCTTGGATACCGAACCATCCTCCCTCCATCTTTCAAGCCAGAGTTTCCTGGAGACTCCTTGGACTGGGTTACCTCTTACGACCGATTTGTTAAAGAATTCAAATATCGCCCCCTCTGGTGTATGTGGATAATGATCAGCCGCCACGTGGAAGGTATTGGGGACGAATTCCAGCTGTATCAAGAATTGACCCACTGACCCGACTACTTTGGCGTCATCAGGCTTCAATTATGCAAACCTTTGGTTCAAGCCATTGTCAGATGGATACCAGAGATATGCTTGAGGAAAACGTCTCTAATGTTCAACGAATGTCCTTTTAAAAATGACATGGTGATCCAACGGCACCTTAACTGAGCGCCCAAAAGCTGCTCATCCGCGTACGTTGGACGCCCAAAACCCCCTTTGAAAACAAGTTGAACGTCCTCAAGAACGTTCATGTGTTACTTTGGCACTGTCATATGTATAAAGCCCACAGGTCTCGTTTTACCTCTGATTATCCATGGCACCTATTCATGTGAATAGAGCATGGCGTCAACAAAGACGAAGAAAAAAGAATTTAGTAAAATCCTAGAACCGAAACGGCAATAAAGGATGGGGACTCCTAGTCTCAGAAGCATCAACGGTTAGCATCATACATCGGCTCAGACGAATGGAGGAACATCCAGGACGCAACACAGTTACGATCAGGAAATCGCCTTTTCTACTGCAGGCTCCCGTTTCCATATATTATACTTTTACTTTTTTGCCATTTACCTTTGCGACTGGGATACGGGGAAACAATATAACCTTGAAGAACCCTCGCGTTCGTCGGCTTCCTTGCGTCGTTCGTGAGCGCATCTAAGGACTGGAGGTGATGTTAGCAGTGACGAAATAGCACGTCATTCTGAAATTTTGCATTTTGAGTGATGGACCCCCCACGAGGAAACTGTGGTGATGGACTTCTTTGCGGAGCCAGTGCGAACGCAAGTGGCGACGAACTGACGAGTCGCCCAGTATTTCATCACGGAGGCTTGAAATCTCGATTCACGGCAGCAGGCGCGAGGCACTGCGTCAGGCGATGCCACCGTCCCCTGACGAGTACGACGGCAACTCTCGTCTCTCTGTCCATCCTGAAGATGGCGAGACGAGAGTGAATCTACGATTTTCTGCGAAAGTTGCCTCCCCCCTTTCGTGAGACGAACCTGTAAATTTAATATCGCAAAAACACATCCTCGGATGATGAGGAAGATTTAGGTGAAAACAACCAGTTCATATCTCGAAACGTTAGACCTGTAGAGCTGTCACACACACAAACACATTTGTCACTCGGCATAGCTGAGCATAGTCAGGATTGCGCACGCTGTGTTTAATCTCCGAGCCTCGGCTGCTTCGCAACTGAGGTCCTCCGGTTTGAACTAGTTAAACTATTGGAAGAAAAGAGCAAAAAACAGATTGTAGCAAAAGCGACCCATAGATTGCTTATACGCAACGTCGTGTAGAAGTTGCCCTATGCGGAGCGATTATAAATCCCCCTCCGCGGGGTTTGACGTAAGTGTGCACTCACTATATGGATGGTGACGATGGAACCAGGGGAACAGGTTAAATGAAGCATGGGGACGGAGATTGTTGCCATTCGGGAACATTGAACTTGACCAGAGTGCTCGACCAGGTCACTTTTGTGAGGATTGATGTTCTACCCAAAATCGCATTTCTGATGAAGGATCTGCTCTAAAATCCCTACGCGACAGTCATAAGCAGGCATTTTCTGCATTCCGACGTTAATAACACTTGCAATATCACCCGACCTCACTCCTTGCACACTCTGGCTATGGGACCAAAAACCGAGTTTTCACCGAGTGAAACCAGAAATCAGAAATAAGCTAGCCTCGAGGGTCAACCTAATCCAGCGCCTCGCTAGCACTACGTGGGGATCCGACGCACGTACCCTCCGAACCGCAACACTCGCCTTGGTCTACTCGACCGCGGAGTACTGCGCTCCTGTGTGGGCTCGCAGCGCTCACACAGACGCAATCGACAAGCAGCTGAACGCTGTTGGGGATCCGACGCACGTACCCTCCGAACCGCAACACTCGCCTTGGTCTACTCGACCGCGGAGTACTGCGCTCCTGTGTGGGCTCGCAGCGCTCACACAGACGCAATCGACCCGCAGCTGAACGCTGCTCTTCGAGTGGTAACCAGATGCCTCAAGTCGACTCCGCTCCCATGGCTCCCAGTGCTCGCGCACATCCCCCCTGCAGAAATCCGGCGAGACATGGCGACTGTGCGCGAGTACAAGATTATTGCCAACCCGTCCCTCCCGATTCATCGCGACATCGATGAGACCATCCCGTCCCGCCTAAAATCAAGACGTCCTTTCTGAACAGCCGCGAGAATCCTGCACGACCTGGTGTCGTGCACAGAAGAACGCTGGCGAGAAGCCTGATCTCGCGTGGACGTGAAAAATAAGAACCTCATCGACGATCCATCAGCTGAGGTACCAGGTGTCACACTCCCACGCCGCGAATGGGTGACCTTAAATCGCATCCGGACTCTTCATGGTCGTTCCGGACAAATGATGCACAAGTGGCGTATTAAACAATCGCCAACGTGCGAATGCGGCACTCCAATCCAAACTATGGAGCACATCATCAACGAGTGCACATTGTACTTATTTCCCGGTAGCATCAAGGATATACACGCAGCATCACTAAAAACTATCGACTGGATTTCAAAGATTAACATCAATTTCTAATAGTCGCTATACCCATACGAAAGAAGAAGTAGGCAATTTGAGCAGGGTCCAACCACTAATGAATCTCGGGCGATTTTTTATCTCCCCCCTCATTTTCCTGGTTCGTCAACACTGTTGAAAGGACGACAAAGACCAGGTATGCAGGATTCCAGGGGAAGAAAAAAAGAAAGAGAATAAACAGTTTATTTATTTTAAATCGCACCTCGATAAAAGAAAAAAAAGATGAATCCGAGACGCATGAACATAGAATACTGAATGAGGAATAAGGTAAGTTTCTATATTCACGAAAGTAAAGAAGGCAACCCTCCAGGACACGATGGCGATGCAGTGAAGTGGCCGGGTCCTGGTTGCAGCGGGAGCGGCAGGTGACTCTTTTGTTATTCACATGACCTGGGTTGATCTCGTCGAAAAGTCACTCCTTTCGCTTTGAAACTGTTTCTACTACGTTGTACCTGTCAAAAAGGAGTCAGGCCATGGCAAGCAGCGAGAGTAAGTTATCACCTCCGGTTGGAGAAGAAACCTTTCCTTCCGATCACGAGCCCGCTACAAAGAAACCGAAGCTCGACGGATCGAACATTACGCGCATCGATCACACGTTACCTTCAAAAACTGAGGAAAAAGAAAATTGCCGAGAAAATCTGGACGAGGAAACGCACCGAGGACAGCATGTAGGGGAAGACTCAGAAGTTGCTACGAAAACAAATCAAAGTAGGCCAATTGCGAGTGACACCCAACGACCAAGGGAAGAAGAGAGTGTCCAACTCCTGGAGTCATCATCTCAAGAAGGAGCTCTTGAAGAACAGAAATCTGTGAGTTGAGGAGATCCTGGTCTGGGCCTAGTAGCCTACACAGGGCCAATGAGATGATTGCAACTCAAGCATTTTTTTTATGTACTTGATTAGAAATGTCCAGCAGGAGTGGTTTTGCTGGCAGGAGAATACAACTGGGACATCTGTGGTCGACAGAAAAGTTCAAAGGATTCCAAAAAAAATTTGCTGAAGGAGCCATTATGGGTTTTTCATAGAGTGAAAGATCTGGAGGTAAGCGTATGCTTCATAAGTCTTATGCTTTGCTAACTTGGGGGAATGAAGCTAGTTCATGAATGTGGGCTAGATAGCCACTAGTGCAGTCATGAAATTCATTCTTAGGGCCCAGGCATTGTATACAGCCGAACTTGGTTATAATGTAACCTCAGTTATAACGACAAAAAGTGCCAGTTCCTGGTGTAGAGCAAATAAGGCACGTTACATTTTACCTCAGTTATAGTGAGTTCAGGTATAGCGACAACCTCAGTTATAATGAAGTCCATTCAAGGTTCCACTGACAAAATTGACAGTTTCATGCCCCTAATCTGTCATTCTTAACTGAAATTTCTGTCATCGGAATAATGAGCGCTGGCAGGCTATAACTTTATATTTCCTGCTTGAAAGTCATGTGGGTGTAGCTGATGCAAGGTTAAAGAGGGATAATCCCTAGTAACCAAGATCACCTTATCTTCAGTTGCCATTTGTATTTCTCATTGACAACATGACTAATGGAAAACGAAAGAGGCCAGCCTTCACGATTGAAAGGAAAGTGTGCTTGATTAGTAATTTTAAAAAGTGCTTGAAGTAAAGCTAACATCACTCGTGAACATGGACATTGTTCATCTGTTTCCACAATTTGAGAAAATCATGAAAGCTTCATCCATGCTTGCGAGAACATGTCACAAAACAAAAACTTCCTAGATCTGTCGAGTTGATGTCAATGAAGCCCTGCTAAAGTATGTAGTAGTTCAAGGTCCAAAGAAGTGCGAACATTACGATTAGTGAGTTAATCCTGAAACTGAGGCCAGTGCGGTATGACCGATGTACACTGGAGTTGTAACATCATATAGCATCAATTTTGAAAACAAGAAAACAGAATGCCAACGAAGGCAACCTCAGTTATAATGACGGTTTTTCCCTGGTCCCTTCAATGATGTTATAACTGAGTTCAACTGTATACAATGATCTATTCAATGTCACCTCATTGGGTGCATTCATTACACAAGGGCTCAGCTGAACAATCTGACTGAACATAGCAATCACTAAAATGTTTTGCCCTTAAGTGCCTTCATCTACTGAACATATCTGTTGCTTTGACGTAAACCTGCAAGGACCAGTAGGAGCATAGCTGGCATGCTCCAAGTAGCAGTGCCCCTGTCTTTTCCTAGTCAGTAATTTGACTCTCACATCCAAACTGTTGTACACCATTTCTGGATTGGATTTGTACCCCCCAATGGAAGTACTTCCATTAATTGCTGGTAGTACCATCTTAGTATGGGTGGTAATGGGTGGTTATATCTTTTACCTAATGAAGCAGAACCTTTGAAAATGTGTTTTCTCCATTCTCCATTATAGGGGGGTGGTACAAATTTGTACAGTGTATGTGGTAGAATCACTTAGTAGCTATTCAGCTTCACCATGCTTGGGTGAGTCCAATTTGTTGGATACTTGTTAGAATGTCAATGCTCTCTCACCAAATTTTTTAGCTTGGAGTATTTGACTTTCCAGGTGTGGAACCTTCACCTGATATATATATGCATCAGAAGAATATGATATATGAGCTGACTAACTGATATCTGACTCAGCCCTAGAGTTGGGAAGGGGGGAGGGGGACCATAATAGAAGTGATTTCATCGCTATATCTGTCACTTCTTAATGAGATATAGCTCTGGTGTAAACTATATATGCTTGGCAAGTGATAACCTCCTGAAATAGTCCCATATATTAATACTATATATCCCTTGGCACTAATACTAAAACAGAACTATTCCATGTGAAGGTTCAAGTTTTAGTTTGGTTTAATTTATTCATGTAGATCTGCCTCTAGCTCAGAGGCTGACATTTGATTCTGGTAATTTTTTACCCAGAGAAATTATGAGTCATCTCACTTTGGCAAAGATCTGCATCTATTTTCATAATGTGTTCCTTATTTCTTTCCAGGGTATACGTGTTCAGAAAGTGGTATCTCATTGCACAGCTGCTCACAACATCTTGATCACTGATCAAGGACAAGCCTTAGCATGGGGTATGATTACATGATAAATAAATTCAGTATATGAAGTTGAATCTTTACAAGCCTAAGTTGTAGCTTATTGACTGGTTTTAATATTACAGGTCGAAATGACAAAGGACAACTGGGAGTAGGAGACACTGTGAAAAAGGACCATCCACAACCCATTTTGGATCTAAAAAATTTCACTGTTATTGATGCAGCATGTGGAAAAAGTCATACACTAGTGCTCACTGGTGGGTTATATTGCTGGCTTTTTTTTCTTTTGGCATGATATAGCTTCCCATGCAGCTTATTGCTAGGGTTACCATTCAATGCCATTTCTACCAGTTACATATACTCATTCCAATGAACCTCTACTCTCCTATATTACATGATGAATGTATGGCAGTCTGCTTGGGTGTGTAGGTAAATTACAACTGTTCCTCTCAGAGCATATGCTAAGTGCAGTTGAGCAAGTATAATTATCAGCTATCAATAAGTAAAAGTTAATTAAGTTCACTGGAGGTGCTTAGGTTACTACTACCTTCTACTGTGGTGCATTAGGTCAACTTTGCCCTAGGATGAGAATAGCTATTAGGATGTTGAGTCCAATGAAGTCACTTGATCAGGGCCTTGTATATCATAATAAGCATGCAGTGTTTGTATAGTTCAGTCAATCTTTAGGCTGACATTGATGGTATTTAATGCCTCCATCCATCATCCTATTTATCAGAAGGGGGCTTGTAAAGGGTCATGAAACAGCTCTCGTTTTTCAGATGTCAGGTGAGGTCAGACAGCATTAAATTTGCTTTGACATCACAAATCTATATCATGAAATGACCATATTAAGGAGAAAGAAAAATTTACTTTTTACTCACAAAATAAGTTTTTACTCTTGGTAGAAGGAAAAAGTTAGACTTGAAATATGGTAGAGCTTATTCTGATTACAATTTGCTTTCATAAGTAGGTGTCTCATTTCATCATCAAAAAGAGCTAGTATCCTTCATTTTTAAAGAATCTTCCCCTTCAATAATATTGTGAAGTATAAGGTGATTGTTTCTTACCATGCCTCAATAATTTTCAGTTATTGCTCAATATCAAACCCTGGTATTCAAAGCAAGGAAATTACTGGAAACATTGTAGTTTGAGTTTTTTCTCATTAGGCCCAGTAGCCATCAAGGTTTTCCAATATGGCCTCTTTTGCTATGGTGCAACTGACACTTTTGCCTGGTGCAAAATTAGCTTACTGAAGTGGCAGCTTCAGTCACTGCTGAAAATCAGTGATTTTTGAGTTTTCAAGTTGAAAAGACAAGTCAATGCCACTCCTGCCACTTCATCCAAAGTCTTTGTTTTAAAGACCTGACTGGACTGTTATGACTGAAAGAGGTCACTCGCAATAAAAATTGAATTAATGGATGTGGAAACATTTTTTTTTCTAATTTTCATTTTTTGCTATCATTTCACTATAATGAATAGACAAATAAGAATTATTCAGTTAGCTTATATTTCATGATTTGTTATTTATCTTTATCTTATTTTACCTGGTTTTCTTGTTCTTTTATGCAGGAGGTATTGTAATAGAATGTAAGAAGTTCAAGAAGATTCGAATGTAGTTTAGTTAGTAGAATGTAGTAGCTTAGTTCTTACATCATCTTTTTTCCTTAGAATCTGGTGATGTCTTTGGCTTTGGAGAAAATAAGCTTGGTCAATTAGGCCTGGGCAATGAAAATCCAGTTGTTCAGACACCCACAAAAGTGAGTTGATCCCTATCATCAAGTGCTAATGCCCTCAAAGGTTAAATATATGAAGTTAAGAGGAAGTATGAGGATATTGCTCTGTGATTGCTGTAGAGTATCTTTAGGAAGGCCATCAGAGCTGTGTTTTCTGTGTTGGAGTGGTTTCATCATGAAAGAAGAGTGGGTAAAGGGCTGGAGGTAAAGAATTGTAATGGTGTTTCTTGAGGTTAATATTATTGAGGGAAAGAAAAAGAGTTTACTTTAAAGCTCACACTATCACAATGATTAAGAAGAGAAAAACAAAGAAAAGGGTTGGTGAGAGTTTGGTGAATCCTACTGTGGGCCTCAGCCCAAACCTGATACTTAAATATCAGGTCTAGTTTACTCAATGAAACTGACCTAAATAAACAAGCCTAATAAACGGAGGTTCACTTTTTACTAACAAACAACAAAAACAACTTGATTTACAGGTCAAAAACTTCAGGTGTCCCAGGCACATAGGAATAACCTCCCTATCAACTCTTGACAATGTGCACAATTAATGAATGGGCTGGGGTGAAATGAGCCCTGATAATGACAAGAAATCAGTAGCTTTCAATCCTAACTTCAGGCCTTCAAACAGGAGAGGGAGTAACTTGAATCTTCTTGGAAGTAATTCATCTTGTCAGCATATGCTGATATCACAAAAAGGGCAGAAACACTCACTCTGGATGCAGTTGTTGGCAAGGTGATTATTGATATCACAGTAGTACCTTCAGAGTTCTTGCAAGTTCAAGTTCTGTGAGGGAGCTTTCAGTAGGTTGCACCTTTTTCGCATCTTCAAAGTTCAGAAAAAATGTTTTCCAACCATTACCACTGCTGCAATGTATTTAAAAGAGCCTAGTCCTATCAAGCAGATACTTAGGTCTAAAGGTTAACAGCAAAACATGGCTTTCCTAGACCTATACAGAAAAGAGCATCAACATCTTCACAAGGCATCCACTCAGAATAGACTGGAAACAATATAACCATCAGGGGCCCACAGAAAAGTGGGTGGCAATGATGCCATTACCCCATCACAGAATGAGAGATCAGGGGTAAGCAGACATAAGAGTATTGTCAGGTCAGGATATGGACAGCATTTATGCTGCAACTCCCCTTACTTTGTGATACATGCATATACATGTGTGATGTATCAGTAATTTTACCATTGGGGTAGGTTCACTCATGGTTGCATGCTTGCATGGAACCTACATGCATGAGAAATTATTTCCATTTTCAAACTTATGTCCACGAGAGTATTTCCACTAACACGGTCCATCTCACTTCTCAAAGTATGTGAAAATACCAGTTGACAAAGTCCTGTGAGTAACTTTCATGTAAATATCCTTACTTGTGTTTATCCACATTTAGAGACAGATTTACACATGATATTGCACTCAAATGGAAATTATGCATAGAAAAGATTATTACCATGTACCAGTACAACCATTGTTTGTGAGAGTAATTCCATGGAAATGGAATCTGCTCTATTTCTTGGAAGTACTTGCACAGGCAATGGTTATGATGGTAGAACCAATCCATCAATAGAGTATCATAGAGTGAATATCCCCCTGAGCTATTCCTTAACCTTAAGCAGGCATGTCAACATTATGCCTGGCCAGTAAAAGTTGGACTGCTTTGAACCCTACTTTCTGGCTCTGATTTTCAGCTAAGACCTCTCTTAAGACTTTGCTGAGGGCCAAACTTAGGATGCCTGATATAATTATGTTTGCAAAATTTCCATCCATGTCATTTTAACCTCTAAAATACAAGAAAATTGCTAGGAATAAATGTTATCATATATGTGTGTTTGTTTCAGATTCAGTTTGATGATGGGCCTGTGAAGAAAGTAGCATGTGGGGGTCAGTTCAGCCTAATGGTCAATTCTAAAGGTGCTCTTTACTCATTTGGGTGTCCTGAATATGGCCAGCTAGGTAAGAGGGTCAGACATCGAGTCTGCTTCATCTGATTCCAAATATTGATGATATGCCAGCAACTTCAAGCCTTCCTTTTTTTTTCAGGAAACAACACAGATGGGAAGTACTTTGTCTCAGCTAATCGAATGGCTTTTCATTGTGAGCTGAGGCCAATACAAGTGAAGATCTTCATTGACAAGATGCAGAATGGAATCATCATTCCTGTAAAAGGAGTTCGAATTGCTGACATCGCATGTGGGACCAGTCATTCGGTAGATTAGTTCCACATGAGCAAAACCAGGCAATTTTTTTTTTTCTTTCCTCCCCCTTCACACTCTGTTACTGTTACCTAGGTGGCAGTGGACACTGAAAAGCGGGTATTTACATGGGGATTTGGTGGCTATGGTAGATTGGGTCACAATGAAACCAAAGATGAACATGTGCCACGTCTGGTCAAGGGCTTTGTGGGTCTTCACAAGGGTGTGAAAAAAGTATTTGCTGGTAGCATTTTTTCCCTTGCCATCGGAGAGAGTGGTAAGTTGTGGTCAATCATAAGCATGCCTTCCTTTTTCTGTCTTCTGTGATGTTATCAAGCATAAGGCTTTTGTTGAAGGTGGTCTGTTCCTTTGGGGCCAGACAAGGAGAGCTGGAGAGGCCAACATGTATCCTAAGCCAATACAAGACCTCTATGGTTGGAACATTTTGGATGTGGGCTGTGGATACTCAAGCATTGTCGTTGCAGCTGATGAGTCTGTCATCTCCTGGGGACCTACACCTGCTTATGGAGAACTAGTGAGTCCCATAATTTTCAGCAAGTTGCATAGGCTGTTGATGGGTATTATGTATTTGCTCTTGAATTATGAGACACTGTGGCTTTCCATCAGGGCCATGGTGAGCGACAAAAATCATCATCTGTTCCCAAGGAAGTGGGCTATATGGATGGACTTAATGTCCATTCCGTCACATGTGGGATCTGCCATACCCTTCTCATTGCCAGGGATGAAACTGAGGAGGATCACAAAAAACTTGAAGCCCTCCCTGTTTTCAAACCCTAATGCCTCAGACTTTTTGATCTGTTCTCAGGTGATTTTTCTTTTTGAAGCTTTTTTTTCTTGGTTTTTGTCTTGTATTTAAATTTGAATATCCAGCATTCAGGGGTACTGAAGTCATGAGAGATTGTGATTTTTCATTTGATGGCTCCCTTGTTCCACCTTTGGAATTGGCACTACTCCTGTGAAGATCACATGGTGGTGGGATTGGCATATCCTAGCTGTCTAATTTTGCTCTCATGTCCTTAAGTAACAAAGTACAAAGTAGGGGAGGAGTAATATTTTGTGCTTTTTGTATTTTTCTACAATGAACAAGAAATAAAGCTTTTTTTATGTCTCTTACTGCACCATTGCTGTCCTTGCCAACCAGTAGTCTCAGTAGGTAGCATGTGTGGAAGTGACAAGTGTACTACATATATCCTGTAATAATAATAAAAATCAGGGATGGGACCATTATGGAATCTGTTACCGGAATCGGCCGATATTTGCTTAGACGATGTTTCCTAGTGTTTTAGCAAATATAGGCCATATCTAGAATCGGGATCTGATCAGTGGCGTAATGAGGGGGGGGGGGGGCTTCAGCCCCCCAAGTTTGGTTCAAGCCCCCTCCCCCAACTCTGGTCTAAATGCATCCCCCCCCCCCCCCCGCCATTCCGCTTAACCCCCCATTGGCGAAATCAGTGGCTACGCTACTGAATCTTATCCCTAACCGATAACCGATCTTTCCAATAAAATCGTCTGAGCAACTACCAAGCCTAGTGAAGGCGAAAACATCAGATCATGCCGAACGGCCATGTGCTTGAGTTCAGTATCACGGTGGAGCACACATGAATAACGCGTGAATAACGCCTAACTTTAAGGCGGATGCAAAAAACGCCCCGGCACGCAGGGCTGCCCAGAGGGGGAGGGGGGGGGGGGCAAATGGGGCAATCTGCCCAGGGCCCCTGGAAACCACTGGGGGGCCCTGCCGGCACGACGGGAGAGTTTGAAATTTCCACATTTTCATTCTTACCCATAGGACACTCGTATGCATTCCCCCAAGCGTCGGGTTTACCCACCTGGCCGTACCGTAATCATTCCTCTATTTTCAGTACAAAAGAATAGAACGAAACAAAAAAATTTGCTCTTTTGGCAGGTAACCATGAAAACGAGAAGTTCCATTCTGGAAGTTGGACCTGTTTGAATAATGAAAACTTCTATTGTATTTGTAATTGAATCGCTTATTTTTATGAGAATCCAATAGAATTTCTAATACAGTATATCGTTGAGAAAAAGGCCCCCTTGCACCCCCCCTTACCCCAGTGAAATATGCCATGTGCAGCTGCCTCCTTGAGGAGAGCATAAAACATCCTAATTACCCAAAAACTGGCAGATACGAGCTATGGTCTCTGCCTGCATTGGTTTCCAGCGATGTACGCAAATGTTCTAAAACACTCGGTTTTAATCGTGAAGTCAAACAACCCTGAAGCAACCTTGCCAAACCCAAAAGAGGACATAACTCTTTTTTCCCACGTGAATGGAGGCCCTCGTATAGCACGCCTAATTTCAGTTTGAAGGCGCAGTGATCATAGCAGGTGCTGAAAGCACCCGCCACAATCTCGAGGCATGCGTCTACGCGACGCTCCAGTTTCTCAGTCTAACGTAAACACCATCTAGAATCGTGCGCGTGACCTAATTCATACTACGCGGGAATTTTCTCTTCAGGTTTTGGCCACCTTGCCAAGAGCCCTGATTTCAATCCAGTTGAGCCACCATGGGATTAGCGTAAATAGGCTGAGATCTCCACGACCCCAAAACCTGGCGCATCTAACCAGTATACGAGATTAGGAAAGCATTCTGTTAAATTGTACTCTGGGTTTTAAAAAATGTATGCCAGATTCATTTTCCCAGAATAACTGCTGATATTGTCCGAGTGTCAAGTTTTTCTGCATGTAACACCTCAGAATAATAAGATGTCTAACTATTTTTTTTAGGCAAAAAAAAGCTAGCTCAGTGCTTCAAATACAATAACTTTCTAAGGTTGACGTATCGAAAATTGTATTAATAGTTAAGAAGCAACCTGTTCGACGGGTTGGGCGAAGACGACAGGCAATCACAACGACTAAATTAATATATAATAAATTCCTCTTATCATATATTACGCATGGTTTTGCATTTATCAAAGTAAAGGGTACCAGTTCATTCGATGAGATGCTTTTCCTCTTCACTATATCTCATGTTGTTCTTATATTCGAAAAACTCAAATCAATATGAAAAAATTGCAATGATGAGGTTAGGAATGAGACCAACAAAATTTAAAAGTCAATAATTAAAAATTCAACCGGAACCCAAAGCAACTGTAATTACGCATGATAAAAGGCATAAAAACCAGTTTCAGCAGTTGTATACCTCTACCTGTCAGCTGTACTCCGTCGTGTCAGTAACCTCAACAAACTGGCGTGCCTGGAGAGGAAGTTGTGCCAATTCCTTCTTCACTGCGATTTTCCACTAATTCAGCATTGAAAAGTTATCGCATTTGTAGCACAAGTTGAGTTTTTTTTTAATTCGTCAAATGTAAATTTAAATTTAAATTCGTTAAAATCTCTCGAATTGGTCAAAAAGGAGAGAAGAGAGGTCTAACAATACAGTACTTGCTTTAACAAATGGGAAGATTAATCGTTGACGCATAACTTATTCGTGTAAATAGAAGAAATCGACAAGAAATTTACCGCCATTGCCTAAAGTGTCATTTTTGGGATCTTCACGTTCGTGAGTTACACGTATGTGCACAATTTAGCGGTTGCACCGATACTGTGCTTTGTATTTATTGGGGATTTCCTCGTGAGGATTTGAGGTACGAGGATAGCTACTCTAGGTCAGTGGTCCCCAAACTTTTTGAGGCGAGAGCCACAAGGACCGCAAGGTCCACCTTGAATGGACCGCATCGAACAAATATGCAAATTTGCTAAATTTCTGCAAATTGAACCGTTCAAGTCTTCGCTTCACTTCCAGGTCGAGCTACTTTAAGCCAGGAAAACTCATTCTAAAATGAGCGGGAGTCAAAAAGTGCTTACACCTCCCGCATCTGCACACACTTCGACCCATTTTGATGAGCATCTATTTTTTTCTCTTACCTTTCACTATCTGCTGGCAATTCATTTGCCCTAGCAGTATATGAATTCTCTAAAATTTTAGGCAGGTTCAGCAGAACCATATATGAATATCTGAATGTAAATGCGTAATTAGAAGTATCTTAACTAGCCTAATATCTAACCAGACTGAAAAAGTAATTTATTAGAACATCGTAGTGGACCGCATAAAATCATGAAATGGGCCGCATGTGGCCTGCAGACCCCAGTTTGAATACCGCTGCCCTAGGTGTTTTGAAGAATCAGTAATCGTACATATGTAGGGTGGCTACAAAAAAAAACCAAGCTATTGACTTCAACGTGCTGTAAACCAGGCTGCAGCGTCTTGATTCGAGTAAGCTTTTTGGCACACATGAAACAACTCTTTTGCAGCAGATATAAAATCATATGGTATGATATCACTAGTTTTTTGCTTCATCAGGATGAAAATGGCCGCCTCCATTCAGAAAACTGCTGCAACAGTACCCGGCTGCCATTTGAGTTGGAGCAGCGACAGCTGTTGTTAATAACACATTTTATTTCCTGTATCAAAGTTTTAAGATGTGTTTCTTCCTTCTCCCACATATACAGTATATATATTTTTTTTTTGGCCAGAACAAAGCAATACCGAGTTACTCGCATAAAGACTTGCCAGTGATCAAGACCTTGCGATTTTTAATGGGATGGGAAGCCAGAAAAATGATGAATGAATTTCCTGGTAAAACAAACTTTCAGGTTGATCCTTCTGACTCAACACGCACATTTCGACTACTTCAGTATTCACTTCAGTTCTTTGGGTTCTGGGTCTTCAACTACCTTGTTTTCGAGTCCCTGATCCTGTTTTTAAACTCGCAAGGTCAACTTAGTTTTAGTATTTAAAAAAATATGCGTGGGAGAAGGAAGAAACACATCTTAAAACTTTGATACAGATCTGGTCAGTGACAGTCAGGCATATTTCAGCCTTCCTCGGGAATTCCAGTTTTAGCTATCCCCCTTCGAGGAAAGTCCAATGTCCATCCACAGACCCAAGATGCCAGACCACGATTTCTTCAAAAAGGTAAATTCCGGGTGGTGGAGCTAAACGTATGGTTGGGGTGTCTACCTGGCCTCAACTCACCCCTTGCCAATTTTCTGCCTACGCCACTGGTTTCTGGTATAATGAATTGCGGCACAGTTTGCCAGCTCACTTTTTCAAATAAGACAGCTGAGGGATAAAGCCTATCTGCTCACTAGGTAATCCTGAGTCCATTTTAGGAGGATATTCTGTCAAAAGTACGATTCTGTCTATTAATAGACGCTGAGGTGAAGTGCATTCAAAAATAGCATGAGTAGATGGCGCTGATGTATATACATCAATGCCATGCATAACATTGTTGAATCTGCGAGGACTGCCGAAGGTTACCATTATTGTGAGAGGACCGAAGCATTGAGCGGAAGTAGTAGATTGTATCCATGAGGGAAATAGCGGACCTCTTTTTTCATTTATATATACTTCTACACAATGCTATGAGCGAAGTTGTCCTAGCGATAGCCAACAATGTATTAGACCAGTGGTTCTCAACCTTCCTTTTACTCCCATTGAACCTTCATGCATTCGGGGGTGACACCTCCCAGGTTGAGAACCACTGTATTAGACGAAGGGGGCATTTACAGGGTTGTTATAAAGAAGCCACCAATTACTGTTTGACCACAGCTGTGGAACAATCGTAGTATTTGACAAGTTGAATGAGAAAATGGTATTTAAACTTCTTCAGGCAGTGGCCGCATACGGACGTGAACTACCTTTTGCGGACCACACTGAAAAAAGGCTTATTGGTGCGAATAAAAAAATTCTGTCTTTCTGGGAATGGTCTTTTTCTTTCTTGCGTTGCATGCGAGGGCTTTGCAGGCCACATGTAGACTCCAGGCTGCGGTTTGAGTACCACTGGAATGTTTTCTACTTTGCCCGCACGAAGGATATGGGGCTCTGTGGTTGCATATGCGAGGTAAAACATTGGTGTACGTGTACAGATAGAAAAATACGCCAAGGATTCTGAACACTCAAAGTAACATACTTAGCTCACAGTTTAGTGACGTGTCCTATTAATTCGGTGTTGTTAGCAGAATAGCCACTGTAACCCCCCAACAAACAAGGCTACGTTGAACCAACGTTGTATCAACGTTCCGAACGTTTATTCAATGTTGATTCAGCGTTTTGTGTTTCAAATTGATTGCTTGGCAGGGCCTTCGCAGAATATTCGCAAAGCACCTGCTCTGGAAGATGTCATAAAGGCGTGACATTGTTTTCATCCCAGTGACTGTAATCCGTGATGCATTCGCCCCATTTGTATACAGGTTGTACACGGTAACCTGCAAACATTCTAACATTCTATCAACGTTGCATGAACGTTATTTTTTAACCTTCCCAACGTATGGTTGGCGTTGCAGCTAATATTAAGTCACTATTGCAATGTCGCTTATCGTAACGCTCAGATAAACGTTGAAGTTCAACACTGGCTGAACGTTGGGCCAACATTGCAATGTCACTTATTGAAACCGCTCCCTCCCCATCCTTGTAACATCCCAATATTGGTTCAAGTAAGACGGCTAAGGAGTACACATACTGTTTTGTTCAGAGTATACTAATTTGTGTACTTTTCAGGGAACAATCCTCCCTTTCCTGCTCTGCGGAGTACTTAGAATCTCCTTTCCTCCCGCAGATGTGGAATGATCATTACTGCTCCCAGAAATGAGGAAGCAGGGACTCGATAGAAAGTACGTTATCATGTTTTCAGAAATTCCATTCATGTGGTAATAATATGGATCCAAGGGTTTCTCATCGGGAATATAAGCTTGTTTATCGCCTGGGCTCCATGTTTCTGTCTCAAATATATGGATAATAAATGATTAAGTGTCAGATTCTGTTGATTGCTATAATTAGACTAGGAAAAACATATGGTGAGGTACTAAACACTCCTGTAAGGGATGATTCCATGCAAAGAGGGAAGTGCACTTCAGTATATTGGGCGAAAAACGAGACCCATACCTCCATCTAATGGCCAAGAGAAGAACTTCAATCCCAGCAAACAATTTGAAACACATAACGTTGAATCAACGTTAAAGCAACATTGAATCGACGTTCGTAACGTTATACCAACGTTGGTCCAACGTAGCCTTGTTTGCTGGGATGTTTCTATTTAAAAAAATTATAAATGCAAACTAGGGCACATTGGATCATCGCGTCAGTCTGATATTGGATCAATGATGGAATGGCAATATTGGGAAGCAAATATTTAGTTGGTATTGACAATAATGGCAAGATGTGTATTGACATCGTACCCAATGTTGGTCAGCATTGAACCAATATTTGGTGTTTCTGGGGTGGTAACACTGGATAGGTTCTTGGTCGTTTGTTAAAAAAAAAAGTGTATTCCGTATTTGGCGATGCATGCTCCATGATACTACCATAAATATTATTCAAAAATGTGATTTAGAAGGTATCATAATGCTATAACACTGCTACAATATTCACACAACGTTGGACTTTGACCTTCAACGTCAATGACACTGTATGGACTCGGGGGGAATGTTCCCACAGCGCTACTATGTTTGCTGGGGAGGTTTCTTTAAAATCGCTCTGCATATTGGATGTTGTTAGCGTTAACTGTGATCCTCTGATATTCGTCTTCGTATGCATGGGAAGATCGTGCTAAGAGCATGCATGCACTTTGTTTTACTGTTTTGAGAAGGATCTTATTTTAAACCGTCTGGTTGACTACGTTGGAGGTGGGCTTCGATCTTACCAATGGTGTCAATGGAGATGAGATGGCTGCACGTCCACGTGAAGGTTAATAGACCAATATTCCAACCAGGCGGTCAAATCTTTAAAATGGTAGAGGAATAGGAAGGGGCTAAGTATTGATCTATGAGAGACACTCATTGGTGAATTGGCGCGGTTATGGAAAGAGGAGCTCGATGATGCTTTCAGAGCGGCGGTGCAGGCTGCGGTTGGGATTCGGTCAGATAATGAATGCTGCATCAATGCGTTTGTCTAGGTCTTGGGCTTTAAGGAGTATCCTAGTTCCTTCCCATTAAATTTTTGTCCACCCTTATTGAGAGAGGGAGAGGTGGAGCGAGTTCTTAACCAGATTGTTAGCAGGGATGCTAAACGAAGAACGAGAAGTGGTGGCGTCGACAACCGTTGTGGGTGCCATGGCGATTTGCTGACGCTCCTCTGTTCTCACTTTCACGATTGACCCCCAACTGAGAGATGTTTTCACTCATCAATGCTTGCTCACTCCCATTCCTTTCTTTCTTCATTTGCGATTTCCATCTCATCAGTATAGGTTACGTCGAGCGAATTGGTAGAAGCCAATTGCGATTTCACGGTTCGTAGCCCATCCGGATCGAGTTGATTCGATGGACTTCGGCTCCGAGTCCTACGTGTAGATAATGGCCTAATGTTCGGCTGAAATGGACATGGTTGTAAAATTTTAGCATTAAAGGCGATTGGTGTAAGTTTAATGTAAGAATGTATGGAATCAAATAGAATTCGCTGTATCCGTACAACGTTGGCCTAATGTTGGGCCTGGGTCCTATGAGTAACCGTAGCTTACTTAGAACGTACAATGGGTGCATTTTTTTGGATTTATTTCTCACTTTTTCGAATTTATTTAGTGCACACTCTATTGGGAAAATTATGAGATCAACTTCAGTATCACCCTTATTTCACAATATGCCCTTCATTTGTGTATTAGACCTTGTTTCTTTGTTGTTAAAGTGAAAGTTAACTACCAGTAGGCTTCATCGAAAGGTTAGAGTTGAATAAAGTCAAGCCTTAAGTTGAAAATGTGGGTCTAAAGCCAGGCATTAGCCTAGGGATTTATTGGTGTTAGCACGAAGTACTGGAGTGGTCATTTTGGTTGCTGTGTTTAAAGTTGTGTAAAACCATTATTCTGTATAATTTACATTGCTTTTTTCATTTGTTATTTGGTATGTTCAAAATGTGGATATTAGATAGGAAAAGTATAAAATGCAGAGGCCCTTAGTTGCCAAATGAGTGGAGTACATTGCATTTAAGAGCGGCAAGCAGTCAAAATGACTGCTCTGGTAGTTCTAGTAAAGGTCCTTGAGCTGCTTCCTTTCACCTGCTTCAGAGACAAAATGTCTTACTGTGCAAATACTGCCACTGGGACCCATAGGAGACAGCCTTCAACTGGTCTAGAGTGAAGACTGAAGAAAATTGAGTATTCAGGGCTTGTGCTTTCTCCATATCTAAGCTGGCTAGATTGCTCTTGTTGTTTAGTGTTGGTATTGAAATTACATTTTATCTCAGTGATCAATTATTACTCCATAAAGGGTTAGAGTTACCAGTAGCTCTCATATTCTCATAGGTGTAGCTATATAAGATCATGGTACTTACTCTTGAGTAATGAGTAGTTCTATATGTACAGGCCACTTTATGTAGAAAATCTCTCCTTTTAATAGATGCCGTATCCTTGGTGTCATCCATGGCGTGCATATTTTCCTCACTGTTTTGGAGGGTATGTACAGCTTGATCTCTTTTTGCAGGGTAGTTTTGAAGGACACCCAGAGCATTTTCACTGTACTGTTTTCAGAGGATGCTCCCTTGATGAGGGAGTTAGAATTTCCCTCTACAGTACTTATTCAGGGCTGTGTAATTGTCCCTGTTTTTTTGTTAAACCTCAGATTCAGTTTGATGTGGTAAACAACATAGTCATGATCACTTGTCCCACTGCTTCCAAAGGTTTTCTCAACAAGCCCAGGAAGTGATGTGAGAAGATCAAGGGTTGAATTAACATGTGCAGTCACTAATGCAAAAGTGGACTAGCCTAGTCAGATGAAAGGCATTAAATGGTAATCCAGTGCAATTCTGCCAATGGTCTTTTTCTCTCCTAGCTAACCTGCCTCTGACAGATCATTTTGCATTGGCTAACCTATCTCTTAGCCTGATGAGGCTTTTGGGTTACCTCTCCTCATGTTAACATTGCTTGAATAATGGCTTATAGCTGTCCATTACTCATAGGAAGATAAGTAACTCATATATACAAGGAATGAAACAATTATAGTGTTTGCATTTGGATTTGATGTTGGAAGATATGTAAAGTTGGTCAGGAAATACTATATGGGTATAGTCCTCGTGTGAACTTTTGTTTTAGGGTTTGGAACTAGTGACATGGCAACTACTGAGAAAAGACCCTTAGAAAGAGAGGCACAAGCCTCCTCAGATACTCCTGTGGAGAAGAAAGTGAAGGTTGTTGACACTTGTGATTCAGACGATAAACAAAATGATGGTGATGTCATTGAAAATGGTGCTGCTTCAGACACAAAACTGCAAGAGGAAAGTGCTGAAAATCAGAAAAAACACACAGATTCAAATGAATCTAATAATGGAGCCTTGCAGTCAGAAGAATCTTGTGAGTCAGAAAAGCAAGACAATTTTGAAAATAGTGCAAATGAAAGCTTAAATGACAAAGCTTCTGAGGAAGTGAGCAATAAGTTAACGGAAAGAGAGCAGGAAGAAGCTACAAATGGGAAAGAACAAGATGGGGAGGCTGCCGTTGCCTTAGATGAAAGCAGCCGAGATTCTACCATTTCCACTGGATCAGCATCAGGTGCCAATACCCAAACAGCACCTGAAGGAAAGAAAAGATTCGTAAGCCAGTTAACATCAGCTCTCATTTCTATATCAGTAAGATACCCCTTGCCTTATTGTTTCTAAAACTTGATTGGATTGCAGAGAGTGCCTCAGTCAGAGCACATTGGTGTTCTACTTTTGGCTGGACAGCACAACTGGGACATGTGTGGCCGACATAGGAACTCCAAGTGTGCAGAGAGGAGTTCTGAAAAGGGTCCGTTATGGACATTCCATCGGATCAAGGATCTTGAGGTTTGTTCTATAGTTTAATTTGCATTTGTAACTGATAACTCCTCTCTTAGCTGTGGGCAGGGAAAGTTATGACTGCTTTTTGTGAAAAAGCTGACAGTAGACCTGCTTTGTGACTGTGCGTATTAGGGTATTAGGGTGAGGAGAGTGGTATCACATTGCACTGCTGCACATACTATCATCATCACAGAGGAAGGAAAGACAATGGCCTGGGGTAAGTCATTTCCAACTTTAATAATAGCATACTTGTAATTTACAAGGTGTTACATATGTTTTGTTATGCCAATGCACTGGCTCAAGACAAGATGGGTACAGGAGTGCAATTGCTGAAGGAACTTGTTCCATTGCAGGTCGGAATGAGAAGGGACAGCTGGGTGTTGGGGATACTGTGAGGAGGGATCACCCAACCATGATAGAGGATCTCAAAGACTTTAGAGTTGTTGATGCTGCTTGTGGAAGGAGTCACACTCTTGTTCTTACAGGTATGACAGTTGTGCTTCTAAGATGTATAAGATGTTTTGTTCTGGCTTACAATAAAAGTTTTTTTCCCACAGATCGTGGCTCTGTGTTCACTTTTGGAGAGAACAAGATGGGTCAGCTGGGTCTGGGCAATCAACATCCTGTTATTCATACTCCAAGCAAGGTTTGCATCCCTGAATCTTGAGTCTTGTTCTGGTTTATGTCCAGCTGTTGCTGAAGTGGATCATTTTCTTCCCTTTGCATAGATCACATTCAAGGAGGGGCCAGTGGTCAAGGTTGCCTGTGGAGCTGAGTTCAGCATGATTATTACTAACAGGGGCTGTCTGTATTCATTTGGATGCCCTGAATATGGACAGTTAGGTAGGCTTAGTCTTTCATCTAGACTTTTTCAAAGAAGCAAGCTCAAGGTGGTTGAGTGAAAACTCATCAGAATATTCTATTTTCAAAATCTGGAACCTGTCCCTACCTGCACCTTTTCTCCAGATCCTCCCAAGAGAGATTTAGAGAATTTATGGAAAAAGGGATCAGCCACATCATAATGATTTACTGTACTTGTGTACAAATTTGTAATAGCAATCCTTCATGAGATAGTTTGTTGAGGTTATTACCATTCTGCATGAATTGCTCACAAAGAATGAGGATTGTCCCATGTGGAGTACACATGAAGGATGCAGCAGGTAGCTGCCATGTGTTGTGCATAGAAATAATTGATCTTTCCTGATTTCCTCCAACAATGATTTCCATGTTGTTGTATCATCAGTGTGAATATGGAGTCAGGGTCTGCATCTCATGGTTGACTGACAAGCATCCATACACCCTGTCCACATTCCTTCCACATGTCATGCTCCTCCTTCACCCTCTATCCCCATGCCTTCCTCCTCCCTGAAATCAATTTGAGGTGCATAATTTGAATTGTAACTTTTAATACTATCAAGAGTTGGCCTTGTTCTTTGAGGGGAAAAAAAACGTAATTTTTGTTTTTATTTTTTGACCAAACTGTGGCACACAGAGAACACCCTGAGCACCAAAGACCATTGCCATCTTTGTGTTTATATGTTCTATGCATTTGTATGCTTGTGTCTTCACAAATAGTTATACATTGCAGGAAATAATACAGATGGCAAGTATTTTGCACACAACAACCGTCTAACCTTCAATTGTGAACTCCTGCCAATACGGGTGAGCATCTTCATTGAAAAAACCAAAGAGGGCCTCATTTCCCCTGTGGATAATGTCTTCATTACGGATATTGCCTGTGGGACCAATCATACGGTATTGTCAAATTTAAATCTTCCATATATTCCCTGCTTCATGCTTGCTTGTCAAAAAATGACTGGTTGGACTTGAAACAGATTGCAACAGACTCTCAGAAACGAGCCTTCAGTTGGGGTTTTGGTGGCTATGGAAGATTAGGGCATGCAGAACCCAAGGATGAGTTTGTACCTCGACTAATCAAGGCCTTTGATGGCCTCAATCGAGGAGTAAAGAAAGTCTTTGCCGGGAGCATCTTTTCTCTGGCCATTGGTGAACTTGGTAATCTCTTGAAATTCTTTCCATTTGCCCTCACTTGACCTTTCTGCTGAGAAAATTCACTGTTGCAAATGTTTCTTTTACTCATAGGTGGATTGTTCCTTTGGGGTCAGACTAAGAGGGCAGGAGATGCAAACATGTATCCAAAGCCTGTACAGGACTTCCATGGATGGGATGTACGTGATGTTGCATGTGGGAATTCCAGCTTGGTGGTTGTTGCTGAGGACACCCTTGTTACTTGGGGACCCAGTCCCACCTTTGGCGAGTTGGTTCGTATCATCCCTTGATGCCTGAATCATGGAGACTGAAGAGTTTTCAAAATTGAGTAAAATGCTTTGTGCTTATTCTCTGGTCTGCATGATAGGGTCATGGAGAGCGGCTTAAGTCAACATCAAAACCAATGGAAGTGAGCTACATGGAGGGAGTGCACATCCATACTGCCTCTTGTGGGATTTGCCATACACTTCTCATTGCAAAAGATGACACTGAAGAAGATCGGCAGAAACTCGAGAAGTTCGCTGTGTTTGAACCTTGACGATCTGCACACATCTCATCTCATCTTGTCTTCCTTGCACCCTTCCTACATGCTGCACGAAGGCACCTCAAAATAATTAAGCAGGGTAATGGGTTGGATCTATCCTCAGCTCTTGCCTGTTTTACAGGGTATGACAAAAAAAGACTAAACTTTTAGCCAATAAATTTCTGCTTGTACTTATACTTTTTTCTTGCAACTTGGACTGTGTGTAGGCTGTTTCCATGGGATTTGTGAAATTTTGCCAAAATTTAATGTGCTGAAGTGTGGCTATAAGCAATCATTCAGAAGAGGGATATTAAAAATGCAGAGGAACCCATTCAGATAGTACTGGGGGGAAATGCCTTTATGCTCTGACTGCTTATCTTCCAGGCCACATTAAGAACTTTGTCTATTGAAATTTATTCTTTAGACTACCCATTTGTTTAAGATGGTTTTAATTAGTCTCTTTCTAATTAATAACTAATGAATCAATAGAGTTTGCTATATATTTCTTCAGCTCTCCTGCTTGTTAGCACTGGAGGAGGAAACAGGCAGAGTCAAGTCCTCCAAAAGTACTAGGACCCCTTGTCCATGTTCAATTTCTGATTAATTTTAAATAATTGGTCTTGACCTTGCCTTGGAAGAAAAAAATTTGGATGAAATTTCAGAATGTTCTTGAAAATATATATTAGTCTATACACAGTGTAAATTCAATTAAAATAGCTTTCAGTAAGACCAGAGAAGGAAAGGTTAAAGGTTTGGGTTTTTTTCCCAATACCCTGTATGTTTCCCTGCGGGCTTCTGTCCAGTATTTGTGAAAAGAGGTGAGGATAGTTTGGACTGTTCATATGAATGTGAATACGAAACGGGTCCATGCGTCTGTGACGCTCAGGGAATGACACCAAGCGTCCAACTCTTGTTCATCGATCGTGCAACCCATCCCTTCCATGGACATATCTCATCGTTGTTGTATGAGAAGATCTCCAGAAGTGACATTGAATATTTTCCAGTGAAGTCAATTGGAGACAGTATCGGAAAATGATGTTCTCTTTATTATATTATGTTGCCCTCAATAGAGTGGTGCCTTTTTTATGTCCTTTTTTCATCTTGCAATGCACCAGAAGAAATATGAAGCTAACTCATGTCTCATGTTTTGTGTACCTTAGCCGAATTCCTCTGTGTCTGTTGTATAGATTTGCTATGTTGTCCTGTTGGCTTTTTAAGGTCAAATGATCATGTCTATGAGAAACAAAGTACAAAGACCTCTCACATAGGTCTGCATTTTCTTTTGTGAATTTTTTTTTGCATCCTCATTTCTTGTTTTTGTAATCATGATCTTGGTTGTCTGGTTGCTCTGTACATGAATATTTTTCTGCCCAGCAAGGAAATAAAACCTTTTTTTTTCCAACCCAATGTCCTTGTCGATTCCCAAGCTTGAGTCGAAAAGGGAGGTCAGACACATTGGCGCTTGAGCCATAGGCACTGAATTGTTGATAAACACGGAGGGAGATGGGGAGGGGGGGGGGGCGGCTCAGAGACAGTTACTCTGTGAGCACCACATCTAATAAAAGCCTGAGTGCTGTCATCCATCTACCTGTCCATTCAATCCTTGAGCAAGTAATTCCAAGATATTCTATAACGTTTAATGAGAATGACAAATGAGTGCTCCTTTTTATGCATGTACTTAAACGCAATGAAATCATGGCAGAACCATTCCACTTCATCTTATAGAGACTCAGGTCAAGGTTCGGGTAGGGAAATGAAGTGGCATGGATGCTAATTGACATCCATTGACAAGGCCCAGCTTTCATATAAAATAAGGAGACTACCTCGCTTGAAGGTAGGTATTTTTTTAGGAGCTTATCCACCTACTGCCCGGTCATCTAAATCTACAATGTCTCTTATTTTTGTTGTTTTGTCCATGAAAGCATCTAAACTCAAGCTAGTCAAGAAAGGGGAGCCACTGCATCACTATTTTGTTGTAAAGCATGTATCGGTAGAGATGTGAACTCGTACACGCCCTACTTGGACGACCCATCCGCTTTTATCGGGGGAGGAGCTCTTCTGCCGATGTACAGAACAAAATCTAGGTCTACTCAGGCTATCCGAAAAATGTAAGAAATGGAAACCCTAGTGTACGTGAAAGTTGAAGCTGATGCTTGCATTTAAACTACATGCTGTAGAACCAGTGCTGAATTGCACGGGCAGACAGGGCCCTCAGTGAAGAAGTCGCAGTGGACTTCATTTTATCAGGAAATGTCGGAATGTCAGTGCATGCATTGGTTTGGATCATAATTATTTGTTAAATGTCTCAATCGTCACTTGACTGAAAATACTTGATTAATTACAAAGGATAATTAAATTATTATTGTGAGAATTAGTCAATAATCCTTATCGGTTATTCATAGTCAATCACTTTCCCCATCTTTGCTTCTTCATGCGTTCTTTCATGTCATGCCTTTTATTAAAACACATTTACATGCGCATTTCAGAACTTTTCCATGCATAAAAGCCGCTCCTTACTCATGAGATAATACATATATGTTATGGGAGAATGGGGAAGAGAGGAGAGAGATGGGGGAGGAACGGTGAAGGTGAACCCCAGGACTCTCAATATCATTCAACTGTCCCTGCATGTGACATCCAACCTGCCCATGCAAACTGAGACCTGCAGGTCTTTACTGGTGCCAACTGCTCCTCCCCTCTGCTAACTTAAACCTCATTGTCATCTTCAGATTCTACAGCTTTGCGAAATTTCATCTGAAGGCAGGATGACTTTTAAGGTTGAAAAGTTAGGAATCGCTCATAAAAATTTTTTGCACAGACTTAAGTGAAACTAATATTATTTCCTAATTTGAAAAAATTATTCGTCCCATTCGGTGGAGTGCATTCCTTCCCGCTCGTAGGATTCCAGTGATAAAATAAGTAGCTATTGCGAAAGTGAAGTAAGTTTATTCACGGATGAGAAACGCGAGTAAAATGGCCTGGATGGCAGAAGACGAAATGCGAGGAACAAGAGTTTGTTGAATTCGAAGCAAACTCTGTCGGGAGAGTGCCGAGGGAAAGAGATGAATTTAGGAACGGCGGGCTTAGAATCCTCGCTACTATGCTATTTCTGGCCTCGCGGCCGAAAGAAGAAAAAGGAAGGAGCTTCGTCATCGGCAATTCCGCAATCGGAATCCTTTGTCGATATCTCCCCTTCCTCGGTGCGGCCCGGCCTGGACTTAAATCCGTCCGTGTCTTCGATTTCGAGTGTCAGTGAATGCCCGGGAACCCGTCTGTAGGCGTTCCACGCGATCGGTCGTTGGCGACGAGGGACGGAGGGAACGCGGAAGGGAACCACGATCTCGATTTCCGGCTCGGTTTCCTGGAATCCCTCCATCCGAATCGGCCCGACGATCGCTTCGTTGTGGAAATCAAGTGGCAGTGAACGACGAGTCAGTAAGTCTCGCTCGACACCTCGGTTCGGATTCCATCCATTCCCTTCCAGCCCTGGGGGCCGTAACTAGAAGAGTCTTATTTATTATGACGCTGTTATGTTGCTATTAGGTTAGAGGATATTTATTAGCGTAACTGGAACGCATAATATTGGACTCATAGCATCCAGTTATCTGTGAATATAATATCACCCTAATAGGCCATTTAAACAGCCCTTTAAAATATGTTGTGGCTGTTCCTAATTATTTTGTCTGAGAAAAATATTTAGGGTGGATTTTTGAACAGAGCACTATCCGATAATGCTGCTTTGTTTACCGGATTTATAATGCATTTTCTCAGGAATAAAGCTGCATTATCGGATAGTTCTCTGTTCAAAAATCCACCCTTAATCTCGACAGAATTTGAAAACTTTATTCACAGCGTCTCGCAACATTGTATCGAAAAGTCTTGGCATTATTTGATGCAAGTGCGTCAAATGAGCTTCCCAAGTCAGCATCATCGGCGACGGTAGCATCTTCCGACTCGATGTCAAGGTCTGGAACTCCAGCTCTTCTGCACATGTTGTGGACAAAATCTTTGTGGCACTAGTCACAATCATTTTGCACCATTTTCAGGTGCCACTTGCAACGATCCGCATGACTCGAGCAGACACCTCAATCTCGACTTCCAAACCCCAAAAACGTTCAATGATGCATCTTGTCTGCTAGAGAGCTTTCTTATACTTTCTCTCGGAAGAATATTTCATTATGGGGGTCTAGAAGCACATTTGAAGAGCATAGCCACTGTCACCAAGCAAATATCCGTTCCCAAAAATCCCCATTCTCAAATCGCATTTTGACGTCACGTGTATTCCAGATGAAGCTGTCATGTGTGCTTCCTGGACGCTTGGCAACAATATTCGTGGAGATAAGATCAGAGTTGCAGATGCCTTTAACGTTGATTGAATGAAAGAATTTTCTGTTCACGTAAACTTCCTCATCTGCAGATGGAGCCTTGATGGAAATTTGACTTTCATCAATTAAACCAAGGACTATTGGGAACTGTACGATGGCGAAGAAACCTTGCTTTATGGCATTCTGTTCCCTGGGTTCTTCGGAAAAATAAATTATACTGTCACCAAGCAAATATCCGTTCCCAAAAATCCCCATTTTCAAATCGCATTTTGACGTCACGTGTATTCCAGATGAAGCTGTCATGTGTGCTTCCTGGACGTTTGGCAACAATATTCGTGAAGATAAGATCAGAGTTGCAGATGCCTTTAACGTTGATTGAATGAAAGAATTTTCTGTTCACGTAAACTTCCTCATCCGCAGATGGAGCCTTGATGGAAATTTGACTTTCATCAATTAAACCAAGGACTATTGGGAACTGTACGATGGCGAAGAAACCTTGCTTTATGGCATTCTGTTCCCTGGGTTCTTCGGAAAAATAAATTAAATCATTAGCTCTTTGGCACAGAACTTCTGATACATCCTTGATGACTCATCAGAAACAGTCATCCTTGTCACACCAACGAGGTCGCCAGCTTCACGGAATAAATCTCCTGTTGCAAAAATTTCTCAGAGCAATGAGGACTTGCAGATGGAGCCTTGATGGAAATTTGACTTTCATCAATTAAACCAAGGACTATTGGGAACTGTACGATGGCGAAGAAACCTTGCTTTATGGCATTCTGTTCCCTGGGTTCTTCGGAAAAATAAATTAAATCATTAGCTCTTTGGCACAGAACTTCTGATACATCCTTGATGACTCATCAGAAACAGTCATCCTTGTCACACCAAGGTCGCCAGCTTCACGGAATAAATCTCCTGTTGCATAATTTCTCAGAGCAATGAGGACTTGAAGGCTTACAGAAGGAGATCGCTTTCTACGAGTGGGTCTTCGTAACTCGTCCAGTAATTGGATGCAATGAAAGAAGAAATCACAATGACGAGGTCTATGAAATCAACGCTATTATCTCTCTATTAGAGGTCCCGACCTATAATAGGAATCGGTTAAAATTTTCTCTATTAGAAGGCAAAAAGCCGTTCCAGTTACGCTAATAAATTCCTATTAGGTAGATATTATACGGTTAGGCTCTATTAGGCTTTCTAGTTACGACCCCCTGGTTCCAAAAACCTTCCAATTTCTCCATTTCATATCCTTCTCTCTCTCTCTCTCTGGCTGTTATTTCCATTTGAAGATCCTTCTACTCGCAGTATCATCGCTCTCTTGCTCCTCAAGCAGTGCATTCACAATGATCGACATCGATTCAAAGGCAGCATAACTGGTGTAGTAGCATTTTTTTTGTTTGTTTTTATTTAAGAGTCCCCGTGCCCAACACTGATGACGTAACGACGGGAGGGGATAGAACCACCCGCTTCCAAAGCTTACGCCATAGTCATCCATCCACTCTCTTTCTGCCACTCACGTACCCGCGGACGTGATTATTGTGTATTTCAGCACCGCCTTCCACCCTCCAGTCTTTTCGATACTCCCTCCCTCGTAACACCTAACCCCCTCCGGTGCGAGTCCCGTTTTCGGTCCCTCTCTTTATGGTTTCTTAGTACGTGGGCTATCAGAGTCCCGTTGACATGTTCGAGCGTACATGTTTGAGTGGGCTCTGAAATGGTGAAGTGCCATTCGGAACCATGCTAACGTGATGCAATCTTACCTTACCCTGAAATCCTTTTGTATTTGCTTCGGGACTCATTTAGAGACTTCCTGATATTTACCGTTACTTCATTTCCCTTATGCTTTTGATAATATTATAGAATCAATCATATGTAGTCTACAATTTTAAAACAAGTACGCTCTTTCAAGTTTGGCAACGTAATGACAATCATTTGTGAGGTGTAATTCCCAGAGGATTTCCACGAGAGGAGAAATTAAGGACCTATCTGCCGTTTTTGGAGGCATCTTGGTTAAGATAAATGATCACTGGTCAACTCTAATACGGGGAAATAATATGAAAGTAACAACAACCCTTCCAATTCACGTATTCGCCACTCGCTTTAGTTAATGAAGTCAATGAAGTCCCTAAGCTCCGTGTTCTAACCAATGGTCTTGCGATCTCAATGCTTCCTTCTTGCTTCGGTGGCGGCCATACTGATTAAAGGAACCAGTAGGGGCGCCATAATCTCGCACTATACCGCTAACTTCCAGTTGTTCTCGGATGGCAAGGCTCAGGCTGACGTTCCCAACAGCTTCTTGGTGCTTTCATTAACTTGAAACAAAGTAACTCAGCCGACTTCTCATATTCTACCATCATAAATACCTATAAATTGTTCATTGATTTATCAACTTCAACCGCTTTTCCACGTGCCTATCTACTCTCAACTTGATACAACGTTGCTGTGCCGAATGAAAATAGTTTTGGGGCACGCAAGTTCATCTTCA
Source organism: Darwinula stevensoni (assembly GCA_905338385.1). Taxonomy (NCBI): domain Eukaryota; kingdom Metazoa; phylum Arthropoda; class Ostracoda; order Podocopida; family Darwinulidae; genus Darwinula; species Darwinula stevensoni. The sequence goes on along the minus strand of CAJPEV010001729.1, from coordinate 14,843 downwards.
CTATCTTCACTATCTTCACTAGTCACATACTAGTTGAGTGGTTTCATTACTAGTTCCTGACATTCTGCCTTCAAGGGCCTACGAAATCCAGTTTAGTAAGGTAAGGTAAGATTACTCTCACTATAAATGATATACCAGTGTTTTAGCACGCCCAAGTAGCACAAACAGAGTACGTCAACATATTCAGTGTTCAACGTTAACATAGCTGACGTTGAAGCATGCGACTGACAACATTGCTTCCATATTGAAATATCATTTCATCAACCTTGAGGGAATCTTGAAGTCAATGGTCAATCATTCAGCAGAATCGCAAGGATGCAAAATCAATGTAGCCGTGGGCTTCACAGTGCTTTCTGCACAACATCCGCATTGATAACCGGTATATCTCTCCCCAAAATCCGGAATTAACATTGATGCCGACGAGTCCCTCTCGGGCTGGTTGGAAGTAAAGGTTGTGCTTCAGCGAGTACTGCCTTTCCGTGTTTGTTTCCCTGCGAGACGATAATTCCCTCTCGGGACTCGAACCTCTTTGACGTTGCTAGGAAGCCCCTGATTCCATTCCCAGCTGAAACGACGCGTCCTACAAGACCTAGTGAAACTGGGCGCATTCAGTTGTGACTCGATCTAACTGGGCGAGTCATGACTCAGGGCATAGCCCACTTTGACATCTTCTGAGTGCATTGGGTCATTTAACCAGCGAATTTTAGTTGCTTTTCTGTGTAGTAGCAACAATAGAGGGAGTTGAAATGAGAAAATTGTGAAGAGGTACAGAATGGTCTTCAAGATCAAGTTACCTCTCCGGGATATTCACAATGCCCGAGTTCGACCTCAACCTTTTGTTTATTGCATCGTGGTGCCACTGATCTTGAAGACCATTCTGTACCTCTTCACAATTTTCTCATTTCAACTCCCTCTATTGTTGCTACTACACAGAAAAGCAACTAAAATTCGCTGGTTAAATGACCCAATGCATTCAGAAGATGTTAAAGTGGGCTATGCCCTGAGTCATGACTCGCCCAGTTAGATCGAGTCACAACTGAATGCGCCCACTCTTTCATTGGAGTGAGGTTCCTTGTCGAACCATCTTCCTTTCACTGAAATCGCCTGTGGCCTATTGCTTATGCCTACGGCTATCTTAGCTTCTGTGAACACTCGACTTCGACACGGGACTTCATGATGGGCAAAAGTGCCTCTTCGCGTCCCTACCCGAACTTCGAATCCTGAAATGTACTACCTGGGTGGCTGAAAAGTGACTACATTTTAAAACTTGAATATCTTACTAACGACTGAAGACGCGAGCAAGAAAGCGCGTTTCTGCAAGTACGCTCTTTTGGATTTCGCAGTATAGAAATTAGGTCGAATAGAAAGTATAGAGATTAAGCGTTATCGTTTCCCTGAAATAAGTACTGACAAAAACATTCAACATTTAAATTGTTACCATTACTGCCTTGACTTATCAGCCTCCTCTGTACACAAATTGTATCCCCAATCTGGCCTAATGACATTCAAGGACAACAGCAAGTCAATAATTTTCATGTAGGACATTGTAACTCCTTATTTTGCTTTGGATGTGCCGGACATCTTGCCACCAGAATCAACTAATACCAAACCGGGAACGTTGGTGATGCGAATTTGAAATACTTTTTTGACGTGTTCATTTCAGGGAACATGGATGCCCATCGACTTAATGTTCATACTTAACCACGATCTCATGAGCACGAGCCGGAAGACTACAGTTTCTTTGAATAGACGCACGCGTACTTCTTAGTCTTAAGAAGTGCTAAAAGTTACGTTGAATAGATACTTATTGTAACTGCTAACTAGCACCAAAAATTAATTTACATAATGGTATCACTAGCGATGTTTCTTAATTGCTTAAAATGCTAGTTTAATAAATACACTAATTTAGTTACTACTCAGTAATATCAACACTACACGTGGATGAGTTCGTTCTTGACGCCCTAAGACATCTAGAAAATAAAATATGCTTCTCCGCCTTGGCCGGATAACTGCGTTGCATTTGCAGCGCATGGACTGCCGGAGATTCTGTCAACAAGATCAAAGGCTCGAAAGTGGAACTCATGAAAATCTCAGATTATTTCTGACTTCAAACAAATGATGTGGCATGATAGGAGTATACCAATGGATAGACGAGAATCAAAGTTCTCATTTGGTATTGTAGAATGCTAAAGTAGTGCTGTATTCCATTTTACGGCTTGAGACAGGAATGCTAGTACGAAGGAGACCAACAATCGTGAATTAGTGACAACAGCAAGTTATACTCGATGTCATTAGAAAGAGGAAAAAATCGGAAGGAATGTGGGAACAATTTCATCGCTTTTCATCGTAATCAATACAGTCCTTTCCTGTCCTGTCCAGAAGAAGCACCAGAATGAAAGAATCGTGACGGAGGAGGTCGCCGGAAATGAAAAAATAATTTATGAAAATTTGCGGTGACTGAGGGCAATTTACTTTAGAACGTCCTGTCTAGAACCTGTCGGAAAATAAGACAAAGATATAGACTCCGACTTTACTGATTCAAATTGCCTTGAGAGGACTCCGTTGTGGTTGGAATTGCGATGTATCTTATCCATCTATCCCTCAATAAAACTGAGGTAAGGAATTTTCCATCTCGATCGTGAGGTAGATGAGTGTCTCTCATGTAGCCCCTTCTATTAATACCTCAGATGGCCAATTATTAATTCATTGAGGCTTGAGAAACACTCAAACACTTGGCCAGCCGTTCCGCTGCCCAAAGCATCTCAATTGGAGAATCAAAGCAGAACCCGACGTGAAACGAGCCCTCGGACCCAAGAATCATCCATTGCGGTGAAACTTACTTGGTCATACGAATCCATTCTACTGAATAATTGGTTTACCGAGCCGCTCTGCATGCTCCTGTCGGAGAATCCAGTGGAGGGCATCCGTGGACCATTGGCCTGAATTGGTGGTTCAACCCCTGATGTCTCTTACGCTCCATTTGGAAGTTTTGAATCGCCATTGCAAGAACTTGCATCGAAACATCGTGGCTTACATCCAAAGAAAGTTAAGAGATTAAGAGAAAATGTAATTCCCATCTCTACTTAGTTTCAGTCACTGCGAATAAGAAGAAAGGATGACCAGACTGTTCATCATATCTCATGAGACATTAAACGACATGAAGGAGGCCATCCTGAACTCCGACAATTGACAGACTTCCCATATTGCCTCAGAGAGTGTGATTTTTTTGTAAGTCCCAGAATAAAAACATCTTTATCTAATGTTATCTAATCATCTCTCTCTGTTGTGTTATCCAGATATCAGCGCTGGTGCGTATGTATATGTTGAAACGTTTGCTAACGCGTCTTCGGATGTTCGGACTGACGTCACTCAGCCTTTCAGCAATGGTGTTCAGCGCCGCATTAACTCGGGATGAAAATGGGAAGAGCCCAATCCCGAGCCCTTGGGTGAGGCACCTGACCTGAGGGCTTGGGATTGCATTGCTGTTAATCCTGAATTAAATCCAGCTTATGCATTGACACGCACGCCCCATATCTCACCTATTCCCTGATAGCCTAGAGGGATTACAGGTACTAAATTTGATACGGAATTTACATTCTATTAGCCAAAATCGTAATCTGAAAGTTGGACAAGGACTTTCGGGACATTATTTTCGATACAATTATGATGCTTCCGGATTGAATCGGTACTTTCCACTTTAATCTATTGCAGGTAGTGAAATCTTTCACATGGATAGTTTCGTGGATCATCCGATGAAGCGGATCCTCTGGAAGTTTTCTCCGTTCTTCACTATAGGTTGAGGGGGCGGACACGAATTCAATCCAAAAACAGTGCAGGCTGACGCCGCTTGCAGGAGTCTAAGCAGCACGATGTTTGAAAGTTGAAATCGCAATTCCCATTGCTTCTTGAGCGCTCAGTTTTTATTTGGGATGGTGCATTGCATCAAGATTAGTGACTGAATTCCCCTCACCTTCGCAGTTTAAAATCCCAACTCGGATATGGTAAATACCGATTGTTTTACAGCTGGAATTTTCCAACTGGAATGCAGCTGATAGTTAGCAGTTTTAATAGCTGTTTCCAGTTGGAAATTTCCAATTAGAATTTTGCCGATGACCCTCCAGCTGGAATAAAGCTGAATTTACAGCTGAAATTCAGCTGCTCCTGTAGCGGGACCCTGGTAAGAATAGCTCACAAAAACATTCTCATTCCACCAGTGATATTGCATCAAGGAACCAATCTGGATCTGACTTTACCCAGTTACCCAGTAGGAATAGACTCGAATTTCCATCTGGGGTCCAGCTGGAAATTATAGCTGTTTCCAGCCGGGATTTTTAGCTGGGTAGGACAAGTCGTAGGCAAGATAGTTCAGCAGACGACGCAGTATGCACCAATCACAACCCAGGTTGCGTGGTGACGTATCCATGTCAAGGGGGAAATGGCGTTTTTGTGTTGCGAGGTTGTGTCGTCATGATCTGAGGTGTTACTGAAGTCAGGCCTATGGGCCTCGAGGCCGGGGGCAAACTAGAACTTTCTTACCAGTAACGTTAGACCTAGGCCTTCAGAAGAAGTAGCCATATGTCTATATCTAATGTTAAGCTCCAGTAACGCAAGGATACGTTTTTAATAAGTCATGGTTTTTACTCGTGCATCTTAACGTTAAAGGGCTTCCCGTCATCCACTTTAGTTTCAGTTTAGGTCTAGGTGTAGGCCTAACGATAAACTGGATATGTGGAAGCATTATCGGTATCGCATAAGTTATTTTCCCTAGAAACAAGCAATCATTCGGCGTAGTGTGCCCATCACCTTACTGAAGTTTGTAGCTGTGATGATCTGTTACTTGCCATCTGCCACCGAATCAACTTTGCGGTTACGGTGTACAACTTTACACCTTCACAAATTTCATCTTCACTCCAGCAAGACCATCATTGCATTGGCGTAGTTAGTGGATTCCCATTATTTTCTCTCAGGTTCTGTGTCAAAGGCCTAAGAGTGAGAAAGTCAACCTATTTTAGAGGATGATGGGTCAGTTAAGTTAGAAAAGGGTTGCGGCCTTCAGCCGTGATTATCACTCACTCTTTCAGCCCAACATAGAAGGAATGCAGCTCCCGGGGTATGTGCCTAGAGTTAGTTCCTATGTGGTGCTTTTGGGTTTAGTGAAAGCCCAAAAGAGCTGATGAAACGTTAGTCAGAGTATTGAGCCCCAATATGTCAGTAGCATTTAACAGGTACTCAGTATTTACTTTCTGTTATTTTGGCGTCCATATTGTTAACAAAATTGCCGAAACAGTGTGTTTTGTGATTGTTGTGATTTTAGATTTTACTTTCGTTCATTGCAATGAGTCTTGAAAAAAAATCCATAAGGGTGTAAAGTTGTACACCATCCCCTAACTTTACTTCTATAGCTTACTTCTTATTACTTCTACATCTTAGTTAACTAACATTTTCAAAGTTTATGAAATGAGACCCATCTTTAAGGTAACCATTTTTTATGAAGATCATTATGACTATTGTTCATTCTCAATACTACCTATCTTAAGTGAAATTGCAGAAAAACTCATTGTCCAATCTTTATAAATGTTTCTAGAGTCTAGACACTATCTACCCTTCAATTTTGTTCCTTTCCTTGCCACACCTGCTCCATTGCCAGTGCTGTCATCTAATGTTGGTTGATATTCCCAATATCATGGAATCTCTGCATAAAGAATGGCCTATGAGACAGGCAGTGATTTCACTGTTGACCTACTCATTTTCTGCTCATGAAAGTCATCCACTGATGATGTCAAGCCATTGACCATTTTCATATCCAAGTTGGTTCTCAGGTGGACTTCAGCAAATAAGACTGTGATAGGCATTAAGTCAGGTGGCAGGGATGGCAAGGAAAAGGGAGGAGAAGGCTGCAAAGGCCTCCTATCAGAAAGAACAAAAAGTGAAGAAGTCCTTGACAGGCTCCAAGTTTGATGATAGCTTTGTAAGTGTGAACAAACAACTCTCTCCACTTGGCCTCATGCTGCGTGAGATCCCCGGTGATGGGTATGTTTTTCATTCATCCAGCTTTGAATGGACCTGCTGGATGCAATTACATAAAGAGAGTTATTTATTGTTCTTCTAGGAATTGTCTTTTTCGTGCCTTGGGAGACCAACTAGATGGACACACCATGAATCATCTGACACATAGGCGGGAGACAGCTGAATATATGAAGGAGCACCGCCCAGACTTTGAGCCTTTTGTAGAAGATGACATCACCTTTGACAAACATGGTAAGTTGTCATTCTTTTGGATTACAATTATCTGTTGAATTTCTGGCTTTATACTCTGGTATTTTCATGCTATCTTTCAGTTGAAAGCTTGGGAGAACCCGGGACATATGCTGGTAATGATGCCATTGTTGCCTTTGCCCGGCGCCACAATGTTATTGTCGTGATCCATCAGCTGAATGCCCCCCTATGGAAAGTCCATGGTGGAAAGAAAGGTGCCAAGGAAATTCACATTGCCTACCATAATGGAGATCATTACAATAGTGTTCGACGCATTGGAGATCATTCTGACAGCCCTGCCAACGTGCGAGTGAGTCGAGAAACTGCATTGTCGATTAGAAAAGTCTCAAGGCTGAGGATTCCCATTGATCTGTTGATGTCTTTGCATTTCTTTCAGATTGGATCTCCAACTCCTGAAAATGATGGGAATGATGAAGTGAATCTATCTGGACTAAGTGAAATGGAAAAATATGTGATGGAGCACACTAACTGCATGGATCCAATTAATGTTCGCCAGGCTCTTGAAGACAACGAATATGATGTCGAGGCTACTGTTGATTTCCTCAATGTTCTCTACAGATGTCGCAAGTCTTGTAAGCCATTGTCCTTGTATCAACAAAGCTTTTTCATTTGGTGAGGTCTTGCCAACTCTTATTATTAGGTTGGTGCAAAAATAATTGCGGTTTTTAACCATCAACTTTAAAGCAGTATATCTCAGCTTAGAATAAAGTTTATTAATCGAAATAAGAACCATTAGAATCTACGCACTTTTGCCAACAAGAAACAAGTCTATTTATTCCTGTAGCATAGAATTCTNATCGTTTTTGTTGCGCAAAAGAAGCGCAGAGCAGACTTCGTAACGGCGAACTTTTTGATTTTCGTTCAGCTCGTGCGGCACCCATTTGTCGAGCTTTTTTGATTTTCCAATTGAGTGCAAATGTCGAACAACTGTTGAATGGTCAACGATTAGTTCTTCTGCAATCTCTCGAGTTGTTTTGCGTGGGTCCGCTTCAATAATGGCCTTCAATTGGTTGTCGTCAATCGCAGAAGGACGTCCGCGACCCTCCTCATCTTCAAGGCTCTCGTCTCCGCTACGAAATTTTTGGAACCAATGTTGAGCTGTACGTTCTTTGACGGTCCCCTGGCCAAATGCTTGGTTGATATTGCGAGCAGTTTCCGCTGCTTTACGTCCCATTTTGAACTCATACAATAGAATCGCTCGAATTTGCTTTTTTTCCATCTTTAATATCACAGCCTAAAATAAACAAGAATAAACAGCGAAAACAAACCATTAGCATAAATCAGTAGAGCGAATTCCGCGCTTTAACATGGTATATTACATGAACATAGTTAAATAAAAGTTTATTCCAAAATAAGCATCAAAGTTTGGAATAACAAAAACCGCAATTATTTTTGCACCAACCTAATAGTAATTCTTGGAATGTTCATCTATTCGGTACCTAAATTATTCTAGCTTTTAATTCTGCCAGCTGAAGGTATACTGTAGTATATATCGCATCTTCATTCTTGGAGATGAGATATGCATAGTCTGTTGTATAGTGGTTATTGTGAGCAAGAGTATATTAGTGTGTTTCTGTACATCTGAATGAATATTATGATGCATGGACCTATTTTCCCAGGACATTTGTACTTGGGGTTCAGCTGTTGCCACTTGTGCCAGTTGCATCCACCATTCAAATGCATATAGGCTATGCAGCGTGCATTTAGTTATGATATGTTATAACTGTCATGACTTGGGGCATGGCCCATATGGACATTTGGCACAACCTCCTCCTCAATGCAGTGTCATTTTTTCTAATATGGCAACACATAGATGCAAGTGTAATTTAAGTTCTTTTATGAGTAGTACCATCAACAGAGGTAGTTGAAATAGGAAAATTATTAAATGGAACAGAGTGCACTTCATGCTCCAATTACCACTCTGGGATCAGCATTTAAGCCTCTTGACATGATTCATCTTGGCCCAACAAAAGTATTAAGTACTTACATTTTATAGCGTGAGGTGTTAAAGTTCCAAATGAATGTCTAAGTTTTCATTATTTGGTGTAGATATGTGAGAGCTTCAGTTGAAAATGCCACACTGGCTGCAGTGGTTTGTGGTTTGTCAAAATTTGGAGGGATCATTAGCTCAGAGTGTTATTGTGCCAAATTTTGTGGAAACAAACTGTGTTGTATGGGCATTTTCAAGTGGCATTTTTGCATGCGGAGAAATACTTTTGAGGTAAGATTGAGATTATGATGCCAATGCAATTTGGGTTGCATTGGTGTTATAATTTTGCCCACCCAGTATGCACATAGGTCACACTCAGGTCTGCATATGTACATGGTGTTTAAAAAAAAACTCTGCCAATTCGTTTTTTATAGGAATGATGGTGAAATATTGGGCCAATCAAATGAAATTTACTAACTCCATGTGGATAGATGAAAGAAAGTTTTTGCCAAGTTTGAACAGTATTAACCCAATGTGTCATGTGCTGCACTGTTTAAAAGTTGAAGGTTAAGAAAATGCATCAGACATCCTTGCTGATGAATCTGCCTCAGCTGTGCAGTGGGCAAGTGTCTTTACGTGCCATACAGAATGGCCAAAGGGGTTAGCTTCCCCAGCTGAGGTGAATGCATCAGTGGGCTGGTATGACTCACTTTTTTACCTATTAAGTTTGAATTGTTATAGAGTGTGATACAATGTATCAATTTCCTTCAAATTTGGCTCATACCTTCTTTCCTTCGTCCACATGCAGTGTTAAAAATATTAAGTCGATCAGGTGAAATTTACATTTATTAATAGTGAAAATGATTTGGCGCAGTTTTTTTTAAACACTGTATATTTGCCACTGCATGCCTTCTGTGGTAGATGCCATGTTCACAGAGATGACACAACGGGACTGACTCAATCTCTGAGACTAAGGCTTCTGCATCATCATCCAGTGCATTCAGTGCTTTGCACCATGACTCAAGTCATAGCCTGGATCACAACTGAAAGTATCTACTGTCATGGTTGGCAAGAAGCCTGAAGTCTCCATGGTTTTGCTTCTCTTTACCTTCTTACCTAGGCAGAATCACACTGATACAGATCTGAAATCTTTGATATCTGATGCACAAAGTCAAGACTTTGTGCATCAGATATCAAAGTGACTTATGGGTGGGTGGAAGATAGTTTTAATCCATGATTGGCTGTATCTGGGTGGTAGAGCTTAGGCTTCTTCATGCTCATACTTTCATAACATCATATTTGATCAGTTTATGGAATTATTACTATTTTTTAGGATAGTTAACCAAGGTTTTTGAGTTTCTTATGATCTTTTTTCATTATCTTTAGTTTTCATTTGGTGTATCACCTGTTGAGTTGTCATGGAGCACTGGAAAGGGGAGAACATTTTATTTAGATTTACTTGCAGAGAATGTGAATGGGAATGGAACTTAGTAATTGTAGGGTCATTGCTATAAGAACATGGAGGGATAAAGATATAGCATACCAGCAATAAACAAAAGTTCACTCTGATGATAGGGTTTCACATGAAATTGAGAATTGTGAAGCAACTACAGCACTTGATGTACTTACTCCATGTTTAGAGCTGGACTTGATAGGAGAGTTACATCAAGTTCGTATTTGAATTTTTAATTTTTTAAGAGAGGACATGGCATAGATGACAAGTTGGGATCATGGATCTCACTTAATTCATATTCAAGGCAATCTTATTCTGGCTTAGTGAAATATAGTTAATGTTGATGAAGTTCTAGATTATCTTGACATTGCCCTTTCATGCATGATAATTTTCCAAAAGGTGTGTTAATCTTTCTTCCTGGGTTAGAGCCCTCAGAAAATGTTTTAATGTTAGGCCAAGTGTGTATCACTATAATCTGGATTGCCTTGCTTACAGTTCAGTGGAAAGGTGACATGTTAATCTGGATATCATCATTAATCTTAATGATACATCATGTGTTTTATTTTGTTTTTCCTTTGGAGCTGTATCCAATGAAACCAATTACTTGTATATTAGTGACTAAGTGTACTTCACATCATTTTGCATTATTTCATCAATTGAAAGTCATCTGTAAAACATTAAGTTGCTGCAGAATCATAAAAATGGGCCATTTATGACATTTTGGGTGTAGTTCAGGCATTGTTGTGTTCATTAGATATTTGAGATCTACTTCAGGAAATAGTGCCAATGTAAGATGGTTGGAACAAATGGGCTATAGAAGGTCTGCACAGTTTCGTATTTCATCCTTACTGGGGGCTGAAAGTGGCCCTTATATATCCACTTCTTGTTTATCTAATCTAATGTTTCTTGGAATCATTCCACAATATGGTGATTTAGAGAGTAATTTTATTTTATCAGTTGGAAATGTGAATGAGAGAGGTGGAGGGAGCTTGTGGGGAGAAGAAGGGAGTGGTCGAAGGATCTTTGGGGATGAAATAGCCGATGATGTAGCAGGGAACCAAGGCGCCCGACCAAAGGACTCATCCCTCTCTGCAGCAGGGAATGGGATCTCCAAATACCATCAGCCCAGAGTAAACCCCATTGTTTTGTTTGTTATTGTAAGAGGCATGTTTTCTCAATTTTGGCTAAAGGCAGGACCAAGAATTTGGGTCTCCTTATAACCAGAACATAATCTTCACCCTATTCTAAATAAATAAAGAGACACTAAAGCCATCTTTTTATTTTCAGCCTTTGCATATCAACTCACCTGGAAATATGAACCAAATCCAAAATTTCTAAAATATATTGATTGCCTTTCTAATTTTTTCCTGTATACAGCCTTAGATGCAACGCATTTAGCTGTTGCATGTGCTAGTGATAGGGTGGTGAGAGTTATTGCTATTTAATTCTAAGTTTTATTTCACTTGTCTCACATCTTGGATGATGTTGCTGAATGATACCAATAAGCCTACTGGCAGTACAATATTGCCATGTAAGAATGAGTTGCCCTAAAGAGTCCTGTCATGCTGTATTCCTTGTCTCTCAGCATCCCATGGGGAAATGGGTTAACCCGGATGAATCTGAGGTGAAGAAGACCAAGATGCCACCACTTTCGTGCAGTTCAGAGAGTGAGCCTCATGTCACCAAACACATAGAGAGCCTCAGCATCTGATCCTCTCCTCTGTCATTTCTTTTCCCTGTCTTGTGAAACAGAAGTACCTTTTTTGTCCATCCTTCCCTGTTTACTGCCCTTAACATTTGTTCCTTAGCTCATCAGGTCTTTTCTCATGTGTGGCCAGCAAAAAAACTCAAAGAAATAGGCACACATACAGAAGAGCCTCTGTACTGTGATTGATTTCCTCGTGAAGCCCGCCCAGCCCCTTGTTCATGGATGACACCTTTTTTTTTTCTTCATTTTCTCTCCCTCTCTCATCTCTGGTGCTTTCAGAAACTTAGAAACTTTTCAGGTGCTTGATGCACCTTACCAGTCTTCAGAATTTAGCCAACTCAAGAAGAAACTGCTATTATGAAAAGAGAAAGTCTGTTCTGAGTATTTATATTGTGCTCAACTTACTGTGACTAGCATTAGAATCATCCTGGGAATTGTCATGTGACTTTATTTGGGATATCCTTCTCTTGTCTTTTTGTGGCAGTGATTGTTTTGCCAGGTGAGTTGAGGAAGGGCACTAGAGGAATTGTCCATTCATTACCTTACATTATGTTACATTACATTACATCACATCACCATAAAGTACATGAAGATACAATGAAGAATAAAAGCTTTGTTGGATTCCATTTTTTTCTTTGTTTTATTAAGCAAAAGCTGTTTCTTTTTATTTCTCACTGAAGTCATGGAATCTCAGGATAAAATGCAGCCTGTTTTGGATATTCCATGGCAATCAGTGCTGAGTTCATCTATATAAGGCTCCAGTTTCATTAAGCTAATATCCATTCCAAAAGCAGGATCCAGCCCAGGCTGCTCTTCAGGACATTTTTTGCAAATATTGATTTATTCATCAGACTTTTAAAGTGGTAGTATATGGCCTATTCTGAGTTTTCTGAGGTCTTGGTAGCTTTCAGAATATAGCTAGTCTCAGATATACTCAGGAAATATTTTTTGGTCCTTAGGTCATTAGAAGCAAAAAATGTTTTTTTTCTCCCATTACATACAAATGAGTATAAACTTATCTCCAATACTACCACTTAATTTTTTTTTTTAAATATTGAGAAAAGAATACCAGCACGAATGAAGGGAAGGTTTTTTTTTTATTGGAGGAGACAGGTGAGGCGCAGAGTTGTGCTTTGGATAAGTGCAGAATTCGATTGATGACCACAAGATGTGATTATCTGCAACGCGGTATTCAAAGTAGCAAAATGGAAACGAGCTCACGTTCAAGGTGATAAAAGTATCCTACTTTAGAGTGGTATGGCGCCCATAAACTATTAGTGTTTATATTAAACTATTATCAGTATTATTAGTATCAAACACAAGCGTAGCGTGGATGGGAAAAATGGAGAGGTTGCGGTACGGGAACTAGTGGGACATCATTTGTCACGCACTTGCATATTTTTCTTCAAACTTTTGCTGCTTTTCTTCTCTTTTTTTAGGGGGGGGGGGGGGACACGTGCCCCCTGCCCTCCCTTCCCAATGCCACACCTTGATCGCACACGTATGTCAAGAGACATATGGGGAATTAATTGAACCATTACCATATTTTCGTCACCGGGGGTGCAACCATTCCATAATTACACCACCTACTAATCGCACCAGAGCATAATTTGTATGAAAGTCATGCAATTTTTGCGGTAAAGCTGCAGTCAAGGACCTGGAATAGAAGAGGACTGGACATTCCACTGGAAATCGCGTATCAGGAGTCATCCACCCTGTGCAGGCAGCGAACCTGGTGGTCGCTGAGGAAAACTACATTTGTCTGTCTGTCTTCCATGGCGAACCCAGGCGGACGCTGGCGTTCTGCTATTAACTGTAATAATTCCGACGGAAACTCGGTAGGGTAACACTTCTTCAGATTTCCAGGACTCCAAAACAGGCCAGTATTGAAGATTAAGTTTTGTATGAGCCCATGTTTGCGCCTCAAGGATGTGCTCCTTCACCCTGAAAGACGTCCAAGGGTACTCTAGATCCATCTACATATAATGAAAATAAACTCTCAGCTTTCATTATGATAATAGTGAGTATAACTCATGAAAACTGGTTATATTCAGAAATGGAAAATGAAAGTTTTCTTCATAAAACACTAACACAAAATCAGCCAAACTGAGATAAGTTGGACAACTTCAAATGTGCTTCTTACAACTAATTTTCATTCACGTTCGCACAGAAAACTGCACGCCCAACACGCAAAGCACCTCGAGCCCAACGCTCAAAGCTGTCAGCTGAGGCATACTGCTTCTCGACCCTTCCTCTTCCCCCTGTCTGATAATATTGAAGAATAAGTACCTTCATCGGCAACAACATTACTCTTTGGTTTCATGGTGTTGTTCATCTTCCCGATAAGGTGCACACGGAAAAACTCAGAATAACTGTCGGAAACGGATGGAATACATGTACAACAATGAGGCAATGTTGTGTTTTTCCTCAGCAGCCGCTCGGAGCGCTGCCTCCTCATCGCCATCCCTGTTGATACGCGGAGTGCAAGCGTGCCGCTTCCGAGTGATCACTCCAGTTCTATTAATGGTCCTTGGCTTCAGTATCTGCTCTGCACTTCTATCACTATTATGCATACTGGTCTTTATAGCGGTATCGGCTGCGTATTTTATACGATTTTTTTGCCATTTCTTGGTAGTATCCTAATGATGCCATGGTCATTACCCCGAGGCAAGATTATTTAAGAGCTGGAATCAATTCCTCATGTGGCTCTTGTGATGCCTATGTGATGGCACCATCCTACACCCTAGGGTTTAGCCGCGAGAGTGCTCTGAAGTGGGATAGGGTAAAACGGCAAAACCCGAACACCTGAAGGTTGAGTCGAACACACGCACCTTAAGGTCGAGTCGAATACACATTATGGCGGTCATCTCGACCTTGTGGTTTGTGCGTTCGACTCAGCCTTCAGGTGTTCTGTTTTTTGCCGTTTTACCCTAGTTACTTTATAATCACCCAGCACCCAGTCTTGAACCAATTTGAAAATTAGGTACTTAAATATGAACTAAAAAACATATATTAGTATTGTCTGCGGGAGAAGTGGCTTGCGTTCGGCCTGATCGTATCTCTTGAATGTCCGTGAAGCGGTCAGGCGATGCGCTGCGTTCCGAATCAAAGCTAATTTTGTTTTGCTTTGTGAGAACAGAGATCGCTGCTTCTAATATTTCCTGACGATTTTCATAATTAGGCAGAGATCTAATCAGAGATGGAAGGAGGTTCTCCCCTTCCCCCCTTGGAATGAATCAAGACTTCTGCAAAATAATTTTGGACTGCGGAAAAAAATGAATGAGATGTGCGAGGTCTGATCAAAAAGTTCCAGTACTTTCTTGTTAAAAAATAAACCGCTTTAAGTAGGGGGCTAGGACTTGTGTGCTGGGATAGAGGGAAAAAAAAGTACCCTGTTCTTTACACTAACTTCATCCCTTGATTTTGCTCATTTCCATTAAATTCGTGCTTGAAAGGAAAACTTTTATAATCCAGTT